>CP092876.1:77210409-77379991 GCA_030710605.1 Cordylochernes scorpioides
AAAGGACAACACCTAATTCCAGAGTCAAAGTGTCTTTTAGGGAGAGATGTCCTCTTACTGGAGAGTTGCTAAATACAGTAAAACAACCTCCCTGTAAAGGACAACACCTAATTTAAAAGTCAAAGTGTCCTTTAGGGAGAGGTATCCTCTTACTGCAGAGTTGCTAAATACAGTAAAACAACCTCCCTGTAAAGGACAACACCTAATTTCAAAGTCAAAGTGTCATTTAGGGAGAGGTATCCTCTTACCGGAGAGTTGCTAAATAGTAAAAATGGTAATTTTGTAAATGAAAACTGTCCTTTGTGGAGAGGTGTCCTCTAAAGGGAGGTTCTACTGTAATAATTATGAGCAATAACAAGCCACATTTATATAAGAAATGAAAGCTTTAAAACACAATTGCTTCTTTTACAGATAAATTATAAGGCACAATTTTGGATTATAGATTATAAACACAAGGTAATTCAACCAAATTCAAATAAATAGTGTGATGTTTTTGTAACAACGCTGTTATCGAAATATCACACATTATTTTTTTGGATTTGGTCTTATTACCTTGTGTTCTATAATCCAAATTGTGCCCCCCTATCATAATAGAAATAATAATGAATTTATAATATGGAGACCCTAGTTAAAAAACAGAATTTTTTTTTCCTTTATAGCAGCGCTGTGGAGCTGTGAAGATTCACTGTGGAAATAAATTGTAAATCCCACCCAGACATTCTTTTTTTTTTTGCTTATCCCTAGTACACATGGTACAGGCCATGATAATCATGGTGGGTAGAAGTAGGCAACTGCTTTTACTGTAAGTGCACCACATGTCTACACATGTGAAAAGCAGTTCAACTTTGCACTTACAAATGTGCCAGAGCCCCGTTTGGTTACTTGCATTCGCTGGTGGGGTTGGATTTTTGCAAGAATCAGGGGCCCATGGAGAATTTTTTTTTAAATCAGAAAAAAGTGCTCAATGCAGGAATCGAACCCGGGTTGTAGCGGTCGAAAACCAACAGTTTAGACCATCCTTCCACCGATCCCCCTAGACATTATTCTAATCAAATTATGCTGGGAAGTGTTGGACGGAAGCAAGAGAATTTGATGACAAAGCTCACCTGTATTCTGGCAGTTTACATGAAATTGTCATCACTCTAGACAGCCTCTTCAATTCTCTATTTACCTTTAAACCAACCAGAAACACAAGGTAATAAGAGCAAATCTAAATAAGTAAATACTGTAGTATGTAATGTTTTGTTAACAGCGTTGTTACCATCCTCATATAAAAGAATAAATGAGAAAAAATATCACAGCATGTTCTTAAACAGTACTTTTATTAAGTGTTATCATTTGATAACAGTACTATTAAAAAATATGACAAAATCTACTTCATTTGACCAAAATGTAGCTTGGCACCTGCAGCTCCAGAACACATTTTGGCTTGTATTAGATGCATTAAACATGACCTTTGGGAGAGGCTGATGCTTATCATAAAACAGCTCAAGGAGAATGAACTCATGGAATTTGTACAATCTTCACACAAGGGGATAAGAAACAACAACACTATTTTAAAATATGCTGTGATATTTTTCTCATGTAATCTTTTTTCTGAGAATGTTAACGACGCTGTTACCTAAACGTCACACACTATTTATTCACAGTTAAACCTGTCTATAGCGCCCCCCCCTCTTGGGACTCACCAAAATAGGGTGCTATAGAGAGGGGGTGCTATAGACAGGTCACTTTTAATGTAAATCGCATCGTACTACGTATTTAAAATCGGGCGCTATAGAGAAGAAGGGGCTATTTAGAGGGGGCTATAGACAGGTTTAACGGTATTTTTTTGGATTTCGTCTTATTATCTTGTATTTCTAATCAATAATCCAAATTGTGCCCCTAGTGAGAAATTATTAACCAATTTACTGCTGTTGTTCCAGCCCTCAATACAATAGTCATTTCTCAAACGAGGCTCGCCAACTGCTCCAAAGTGTCAAGCCTACCACTGTAAGTTCCATTCTTCTATCACACACTACACTATTGTACTGTCCTCTACTGTTTCTTTGTTTCACATACTACAATATTGTACTGTGGTGCACTTACAGCAGTTGCCTACTTCTACCCACCATGGTAATCATGGCTTGTACCACGTGTACTAGGGATAAGCAAAACAAATAATAATAATAATACAATATAATATAATGCGGCTTGTGATTGTAAAACGACATTTGAAAACCATCCCGCATGTGTTTCTTTTCAACAAAAAATATAAATTTATTTCAAGGAGAAATAACGATTATTTCTAACCTTAGTGATGAGGTATGAAAGGATGAATTGTGAAGAGTAATGATAAACGGAAAAACAATCCCTGGACCCATCCCTGGGCACTTTTGTTTTTTCCGTTTATCATTACTCTTCACAATTCATCCTTTCATACCTCACCACTAATGTTAGAAATAATCATTATTTCTCCTTGAAATTAATTTAGATTTTTCGTTGAAAAGAAACACATGCGGGATGGTTTTCAAATGTCGTTTTACAATCATAATAATATTGTACTGTCCTCAACTCTGTTTCTTTACAATGTCCCATGTTCCTTCCTCCATGATTTCATAAAATCACTCTTAAAGAAAGTACAATAGAACCTCCCTTCAATGGACACCTCTCTATAAAGGACAGTTTTCATTGTCAAAATTACCATTTTTACTTTTTAGCAACTCTCCGGTAAGAGAACACCTCTCTCTAAAGGACAGTTTGGCTCTGAAATTTGGTCTTGTCCTTTACAGGGAGGATTCTACTGTATTGAAACTTTCAAATTAAAAAAAATGGAAACACAAAGTAACAAGGCCAAAACAAGATTCAGCAATATAATTATAGCCAATACAGTAGAACCTCCATAAGAGGACACTCCCGCTAGAGGAAACCTCTCAACAAAGGATAGTTTTCATTTGCAAAATTACCATTTTTATTATTTAGCAATTATTCAGTAAGAGGACATCTCTCCCTAAAGGATACACTTTGGCTCTGCAATTAGGTGTTGTCCTTTACAGAGAGTTTGTTCTACTTAATGGGAAAACCCCATCAACAGCTGTGCAAGATAACGACCCTATTTACTCAAATAAAGTACACCTATCCCCTGATTTACACGGTAGATACGTTCCTGAGAAAAACGTGTAAATTGGGGGATAGGTGTACACAGAAATAAAAATAAAATGCATTGACAGGTTAAAATATATAGTCAGCACATAAGCTCGGGATTCCTCGTGAGATGTGTACACAGCGCATGTGTTCAATCACAGTAGCATTTAGTATAGTGCGATAAAAACAAAAAAAAAAAACTTATTTGGAAAACCGTGTAAAAGCGAAAACGTGTAAAACAAATACCGTGTAAATCGGGGAATAGGTGTATATAGCTACATCAACCAATTATTTATTTATTTAATTATTGACGTTTCAGTAACTTTCCCCACATGGGAATGATTATTTTGAACCCTATCTCTACTTATATACATATACAATTTTCTAAAATACATGGAACTACAGTTAAACCTGTCTATAGCGCCCCCTCTTGGGACTTACCAAAATAGGGTGCTATAGAGAGTGGGTTCTATAGACAGGTCACTTTTAATGTAAAATGTTTACATTTTAATGTTTAAAATCAGGTGCTATAGAGAGGAAGGCGCTATTTTGAGGGGGCACTATAGACAGGTTTAACTGTATATTTAATTTAAAAATGCATATATTGGTTCAAAATATCATTTATTTTACCAATATATCAGTTGGTTGAACGCCAACCTTTTTTAAGGTATTACAACATATTAATGTGTGTCAACAAAAAACTCAGCGCCACATAACGTCAATAGAATTAAGTTCTGACTTATATGTTATCATACCTTGATAAAGGTTGGCTTTCAGCCAACTGAAATATTGGTAAATTATATTTTGATCCAATATATGCCTTTTTAATTAAATATATATTTATGGATTGCTCTATTTTCTAAATGTAACTATATGTGTAGCTGATAAGGCACAATTTGGATTATAAACACAAGGTAATAAGACCAAATCCAAATAAATAAATAGTGTGTGACGTTTCGGTAACAGCGTTGTTACCACCTTCAGACAAAAAAGTACTGAATGAGAAATTTTACCACAGTTAATTCTAAGAGTAATATTCTGTTGCATCAGCGCGCCATCTGTTATGAATATTTGAAACTACAGTCGAACTTGGATAATTCGAACCCCAAGGGACCATAAAAAAATTCGAATTATCCAAAAATTCGAATTAAAGATGTTTTGAATAAAAAGGCTTAAAACAATAAAAATCTCACAATTTCGATCAATTCCTTTATTAAGAATAACATTAGTTGCTGTAAATTTACATTTTTACCGTATATTTAGATTATGTGCAATAATTGTATGTATATACTATATACATATTAAAAAATTTCAAAACTGATGTATTAATGTACAAAAAAAAAAAGGCAGTTGCTTGTTAAAAAAATGTACAGATTATTCTGCTTCGTTGGAACTCTGAAATTTAATTTTTGCCAAAGAAGTCAGAAATCTTAGCCTGTTTTCTAGAATTAAGTCTTTCAGTAAGGACAAAGGATTCTAACATATTCAACGAGTGGGAAATAGAGGGACTTACGTCATTTTTACTTTCAAAAAAGCGTCTAAGTTGCATGATATAGTTCGTTGCTTCGGCCGCACTTGGAACGTTCATTTCCCCGGCAACTGATGACTCGTCTTCATCACCCGATGCCTCGTCGCCGTCTTGTTTTTCAATGTTGTGGTTGAGCACTTCAGCGATGATATCTGCGTCGGTTATATCACCACATACTGCAACATCGTCATCCACGTTTAAGAAATCGTCATACGAGATGTTAGGATTAGAAATGACGTCCCCCCAGCCGTCAACTGAAGGCATCGTTTCCGCTATAATATCATCTGCATTTTCTTCATCCTCCTCCTTTTTTACGAAACCAGCTTTTTTAAAACAGTTTTGATCGTTTCGGCGTTGCGTTTTTTGAAGCCATATAGCCACCCAGAACTCGCCTTAAAATCGGTTTTCCCCATTTCAGTAGCAAATTGTTCAGCTTTGCTTCTTATAAGGTGACCACTTACGGGAATCTTCTTATCTCTTGCTTGCTTGAACCATTTTAAAACACATTTGTCCAAATCAGGATTTCCCGGCTCCCTTAACCTTTTTCGGCCTTTAACACACTCACTTTCACTCCTGAGAATTTTTTCTTTATTTTTTAAGTACGTCGACAACGTGTTTCGAGGAATCCCAAAGTCCTTAGCAATATCGGATTTTTTTTTTCATCCCCATCTCTACTTCTTTAATCGCCGCTATTTTTTCAGCCAACGTCAAAGTTTTGTATGTTCGAAGCGCCGACATATTCGCTCCTTTTAGCTTTCTTGATAAATAAGGAGTCTCAAAAATCCAATAAAAATAAATTTATTATATATAGTACTTCTCTTGCGGCAAGATATTGCCACGTGGAAAATTAGGAAAGACAAACTTCGGCGTGACACAGCAATTTATTTAAGGCAAGGACAAACTATAATTCGAATATTTATCTTGGTCCCTAGAATTTCCTATATAAATATTGTTAAAAAATCGTGGTTAATTCGAATTATGTCTTGGATAATTCGAACTTTTACGAGATAAAATAAGGACCCGATGCCGGTTCAAGGCGTGAAATTTTGCGAAATGAAGTTGTAATATTGTAACAACGAATAAAAGATAAGCAATGAGGGAAGTTTACAGAGTAGCAAAATATAAACATAAAAATTGATAACTCTGTTAAGAAAATAATTAATAATAATAAAATAACAAATTCGTTGTTACAATATTACAACTTCATTTCGCAAAATTTCACGCCTTGAACCGGCATCAGGTCCTTATTTTAACTCGTAAAAGTTCGAATTATCCAAGACATAATTCGAATTAACCACGATTTTTTAACAATATTTATATAGGAAATTCTAGGGACCAAGATAAATATTCGAATTAAAGAGGTTTTCGAATTAAAGAAGTTCGAATTATCCAAGTTCTACTGTATTATAAATTGAAACTATCCCTTTAATTTTTCTATTGCAGTAAGGACAGTAGAAATTGTTCAATTTTCAAAAGAATCATACGCGTCTATAATAGTTTAAAATATTAATAATATTCTGTTTTTTCTCAGAAAACTAACTTCTTCTTATCTGCTATCTTGTTTACACACTTGATAACAGTAACTATTTAAAACATGCTGTGGTAAAAATTCTCATTCAGTACTTTTTGTCTGAAGATGGTAACAACGCTGTTACCGGAACGTCACACACTATTTATTTATTTGGATTTGGTCTTGATAAGGCACAATTTGGATTATTCTATATACAGTTACGAGCGTCATGGCCTCTGTCACGGTTTGCCGGCGCCCTCCTATTGGTCGGCTACGATCACGCCACCTTTGCCCCCCCATCATTTGGTGCCGCCAATGCTCGAGACACTTCTGTCACCGTTTGCTTTTGGTTCAGTGGTAGAATGCTCGCCTGCCACGCGGGCGCCCCGGGTTCGATTCCCGCCCGATGGTTTGGGGCGGGACGTTTCACAAGAGTGACATCTACGGCGCCAATTTATAATTGTAACGAATAGTATTTGAATAAAAGCATTTAATCGGGTAAACCCCGGGCGTTGCCCTGGTCATTCGGCTAGTAGAATATAAACACAAGGTAATATGACCAAATCCAAATAAATAAATACTTTTGTCTGAAGATGGTAACAACGCTGTTACCGAAACGTCACACACTATTTATTTATTTGAATTTGGTCTTATTACCTTGGATTTGGTCTTATTACCTTGTGTTTATGTGTAGCTATATTTTTTTACAAACCAACTTCGAATCAACAAATTATATCTACAAAAATAAAGTTTTGGATTAATTCTCTTTAACACTAATGTTGTCTATCGTCAGCTGGGTGCGGCCCGGAGGATCCCAGGAGTGACCCCGGCCACCATCTTGCAACTCTTCTATCTCCTCAAGAGGAGAACTGATCCGCTGTCTTCCTCCGCCATTCAACAATAAATTGTTGTTGTTTATTTTTTACCTTTGTCCAATCTCTGAGCCTCACACTGTCTCTCTCTGTTCTTTCATTGTCTCTTTTAATAAACTAAATGTGAGAACAACAGTCTTTGATTTCCAGACTTAAGTCTGGTCATCTACGGACAATGACTTTCCAGAATGGTTGCAAGGTTTTCCCACGATGTACTAAGTGCAATTCTGAACCTGCAACCTCAAAACACATTATTGACTGTATTGACTCATCCATTGATGATCTCTACTCTTCCCCGGCAAACACCATCAAAAGTCTCAAGCTTTACAAGCTTGATACCTTAATATGATTGAGTGGAGATAAGAAAAAAGAAGAAGATAAACTAAATAATGCTTCTCAGTCAACTTGGTCTATTTTCTTTTCCCTGCAGCCCACTTGAAGATGCTGGAGTCACTTGATGATCCACAGTGACCATCCAGAATCGTTAGGCCCACCCTGGGAAAGCAACTTGAAGTGGGAAGGGACATTGTCTGTTGGTAGAAGACAAGTGTTGGGCAACAAAAGCAAATGGAAGGAACTCTTTTGGCTGAAGACTTGGAATAAAAAAAAAAAGAAGGTATAAATCTTTTACTGATGGGGGTCGGTGGAAGGATGGGCTAAACTGTTGGTTTTCGACTGCTATACCCGGGTTCGATTCCTGCATTGGGCACTTTTTTCTGTTTAAAAAGAAATTCTCCAATGGCCCTCGATTCTTGCAAAAGTCCAACCCTACCAGCGAGTGCAAGTAACCTAAACGGGCCTCTGGCACATTTGTAAGTGCAAAGTCAAACTGCATTTTACATGTGTAGACATGTGATGCACTTACAGTAAAAGTAGTCGCCTACTTCTACCCACCATGATTATCATAGCCTGTACCACGTGTACTAGGGATAAGCAAAAAAAAAAAAAAAACTGATAGGGTCATTTAATAATGGAGATAAAGAAAGAAAGCAGAGTGCTGCTGAGCTAGCGTCTATCTTCAGACCAGAGTTGTTGTTGTTGTTGTTTCTTATCCCCTTGTGTAAAGATTACACGAATTCCATGAGTTCATGCTCCTCGGGCTGTTTTTGATGAGCAGCGGCCTCTCCCAAAGGTCCTGTTTAGTGCATCTAATGCAAGCCAAAATGTGTTCTGGAGCTGCAGGTGCCAAGCTACATTCAGACCAGAGTGATGGAGGGAAGATAGGATGAGGTCATGTGATGTCCGTCACTGCAGAAGAGGTGTCCCTACAGACATCTGTGACCATTTCACGGTTGTCCCTTTTCAAACACCATCTAAATATATGTTCCAATTGTATAATGGCTCTTCTCCTAATGATAAGTAAAGAATCATTTTGCCTTCAAATCTTGTTCCAGATGAAAACTTGTGTGAGAGAGTTACGTCTTCTGATTTGACAACCATCATGACTGGGTGAAGTAAAATGCATCTGCCTTTGTCATTAAGACTGGAAGCACTACTCAGTGGCAGGCTGACTTAGCTCCAAAAGAAATGGCCGCCTCTGACATGAGGAACAGACGCCATGTGCAGCTGCTCCTAACATGGAGTACAAACGCTGCTCATCCTTTTCCCTGGATTAGGAGCCCTTACAGGGTACCATCAGCCGGGTAAGTTGAGCCCCGGTTTTTTAGTGAGCTTGTTACTGCTCCCCCTCCTCCTTTTTCATTCGGGCTTGGGACCGCAAAGGCGGATTTTGTCTTCTTGTGTCTTGTTCATCGGAATGCAGAATTAATTGGTCATTTTCATAATGACAGCTTCTTCTCTTTCCTTATCCAAACAAATGTTTTGAAATTTTCTCTTTTATAGGGAATGGAATAAATTGTCATATTATGTGTGTTATATTATTATTTGATTATGTATTACAAATATTTTATAATATAAACACTTTTAAATAATGTGTGTTTCATACACAAAACATATATATGCAGTTAAACCTGTCTATAGCACCCCCTCTTGGGACTCACCAAAATAGGATGCTATAGAGAGGTCACTTTTAATGTAAATCGCATCGTACTACGTATTTAAAATCGGGCGCTATAGAGAGGGAAGCGCTATTTAGAGGGAGCGCTATAGACAGGTTTAACTGTATATAAATAATTCCTATTAAAAAAAACATGCGAGTGCGCGCGCCAGGTCAATTTGAAAGTTAAAACTAAGTCAGGCGGCTAGCCGAGATTGTGGGGCGTCTGTCATCTGAGTGGTATTTTAAAACATTAAAATTATATGTTTTCGAGTCATTTGATCGCATTCGAGGGTTAATAAAATTAAATGATTAATCATATGTGTGTGGGGATGTCTTTCTAATAATCAGTTAAACCTGCCTATAGCGCCTCCCTCTAAATATTGCCTCCCTCTCTATAGCGCCCGATTTTAAATACGTAATACGATGCGATTTACATTAAAAGTAACCTGTTTATAGCATCCCCTCTCTATAGCACCCTATTTTGGTGAGTCCCAAGAGGGGGCGCTATAGACAGGTTTAACTGTATTTCAAATTATCAACTTATATGTAAATTGATGCGTCGAGCTTGATTTAACAAGTTTCACTAATTTAGTTACCTATTTTCTAAATATATATTGTTAAGGCGACACCAGAATGAAACATACAGCATGGTGCACTAAACAGAACCTTTGGGAGAGGCCGCTGCTTATCATAAAACAGCTCGAGGAGCATGAACCCATGGAATTCGTGTAATCTTTACACGAGGGGATAATAAACAACAACAACAACAATACAGCATGGTACCAAGGTGGAGGAGACCATTGGGAAAAACTGGTGCACCAGTAAAATACGAAGGAGGTTCAGAGGATTACCCGGTCCTTTCGGACAAGGGTAGACACATGCTGATTCCTTCAGTGTAGCGCGCGTGCGGCCCCGGACATCTAAGGGCATCACAGACCTGTTATTGCTCAGTTTCGTGCGGCTTAAAGCCGCCTGTCCCTCTAAGAAGACCCGCTTACGGTACAAAGGACCGTGGGTCTATTTAGTAGGCTAGAGTCTCGTTCGTTATCGGAATTAACCAGACAAATCCTGGCTCCACCAACTAAGAACGGGCATGCGCCACCACCCACCAAAGAAGGGAGAACGCGTGACGGGTGACGCCATCTGTTTCTTGTATCTATAGAGTTCAGCAGCTGCTCGCTGTTTACATTGTTTTGTGGTCTTGTAATAAAAAAATCCAGTTCATAACTCGAGAACAAAAATCCATATTGATCCCGCGTGCTCATCCTGATACAGCAACGACACATCATCTGGTGTCAGAAGTGGGATCTCTGTTTTATAAAGAAAAAGCTCTAGATGGCAATGGAAACAAGAAGAATGGCGGCGGAACAATCAGAACTCCTGTAGGCTCTCCTCTCGGTAATGAAGGAATTCTCCCAGAAATCTTCGAAGGCTTCGCAGAAATCTTCAATATTTAAAGAATAACACACTCTAAAATTTTATTAAATTTTTGCAACGTTTGAAGTAAAACTTTCTCGAGTATTTGATGAACAATCCTCATAAATGAAAATGCTTTCTAGAAATCTTGAACAACAATCAGCATTATTAAGAGGGGTTTCTCAACAGTAGGATCTCTCAAAACGCGGGTCTTGGAATTTGAAAGTAGAATATCTGCTCTTATAAACAATTTTTAATCTTAGATAGGCGCTTCAAAAGGCAACAGTCTGGTTCCGCCCCCACAACAAACCATAACTTGCCATGCGGTTCCTACAACGGACTCTTCATCTGGCTCGGACTTTTCTACACGAAATACGACCAGATTCAAGGTAAAACTTTCAACCTTCAGTGGCACTGCTTTGTTGACTAACTTCATTGCGCAGTTCGAGGTCGTTGCCCGAATCAATGGATTGTCCAACATGAATATCACGGGTGCTATAGCAGCTGCTCTTTATTGTCCAACCGCTTAGATTCTTGTGACTATAGTCGTGGAAGAACAGCTCGTCTATGGAACCCTGGTTGGCTCTCAAAGTGGAAGATAGGAAAACGAAAAGGTAATTGATTTGAGTCTTTCTACGTTGGAAAAAGTGATTCCCTCACGAATTCTGCATTTTCTTTTAACATGGATAGTCAAAAGTATTTATTCTTTATTCAGTGCAAGTTTCTAGCAAGACATCCAGGTGGCCATTCAACATATGATTGTGATATTCCTTCCTAATTTCTCCCTTTTTCTTCTAGGAACCAAAATCAACCAAGCGCTGTCTTCAGAATTTGAAAATTTCTTTAAAAGACACCCATCTTTAAAATTCGATCTAATCGGACGCTTACTTCCATTAAGATTTTCATTAACTCTTCGATATCTTCCTCGTCTGTTATCTTAATTAAAAATATGGTATATACGCCTTATGTTTGGTCTGGACAAATTTTGCTCCTAGGCCTAATTTCATGCATAGTGACCCAAAATTGGTGGACTCATCAGTGCTGTTTTCAGGGTTTGAAATGCTTCCTCTTGCCTTTCTGCCTAAATAAATTGTACTTTTTTTTTTTAATAAGGCTGCTTAAAAAGGGAGACCATTTTTTAAAGAAATCATTGATAAAATTCTTATAATATTGAGCACATTCTTAAAATGATTGTACTTCTTTGTTCTTTGTGGAGTTAGGAAAATTCCTTAGAGCTTTGATGTTAGTTTGATTGCTCATTATATATATGGCCGGAAATATCCAATTCTTCAAAAGCAAATCGTCATTTTTTGTCGTTCAACTTTTGATAAGAAGAAAGATTTGAAAACAGCTTCGATTCTTTTGAGGTTTGTCCGAAAATCTGAGGTATATATGATTGCATCATCCAGATAAGAAAGTCAATTTGCCATCTCAGATTTCCAAACACATTTTCCTTGTTTCTATCAAAGATATCAAGCGCGTTGCAAAGTTCGAAAGGTATTACATTGAATTCATATAATCCATGCACTGTATTGAATGCTGTATTTTCTCTTTGACTTCGACCTACCAGTATCCCAATCTAAGATCTATTGCTGAAAAAGGTATTTGGAACTTTGGAGTGAATACATTACTTCGTCTTTTGTAGGGATTGGATTAACATATTTTACCGTCACATTATACAATTCTTCTTTTTTTGTAGTCCGCACAAAATTTGTATTTATATTGTTCGTTTTTTTTACCACTATTACGTTAAAGATCAAGGAATCGAAGATTGTCTAATTATGCGCTCACCCCAACACATCTATATAGCTTGTGTTTATTTGGTTTTGTATCTACTGGATCAATCTGATGTTTTTCCAAGTTGGTTCTTCCTATTCAAGACGAAACCAAATCTCCGTGCTTTTCTTAAACTTGCTTTCAACTTCTGTTCCTTTGATGAAAGATGTTATTTTATTTGGAATTGAGGCTTCGCTTTTTTATCTTATTCACTTTCCCCTATAAAATTTATTATCGCCGGAATACTTCCAAAAGCCAATGTTTAGTTTTTCATTATATTTAACGGTCGAGGATGAGGGTTTGTCATCCAAATATATATGTGTGTTACTTTGGGGAGAAAATTTCTGAGATACTCTTTTTTTCTGTACGTTAAAAAAAACCTGGATTACCCCAAAATAATAATATTTTCATATTTTATGAAAAACTCACATTATTAAGTTAAGATATATATATATTTAAAAATCTATTTTTACTTAAAATACATCCTGGTGGCCCAGAGATCAGAAATTTTGTACCCTTGCAATTTCAATGGATTGAGCGAGTATTCAAATTTTTAGCCATTACGTCATCTGGAAGTACAGCAGAACCTCCGTGTGAAGGATAACACCTAATTGCAGAGTCAAAGTGTCTTTCAGTGAGAGGTGTTCTCTTACCGGATAGTTGCTAAATTGTAAAAATGGAAATTTTGCAAATGGAAACTGACCTTTGTGGAGAGGTGTCCGCTAAAGAGAGGTTCTACGGTATATTACATATTATGTCAGCCAGACATAATAGCAAGTTGAATAGAAGTTTTTGAAAAGACTTCGGATATACATCGCGTTGTTCTAGACAACCTATTAAACCCGTTAAAGACAACCTAAAGAAAAGTTTCTAATATTATTGTAAGACAATTGACAATTAAAAATAACTTTATTGACCAACTGTCAATTGTCTACACCAGGGGTCTCCAAACTTTCCAGCCTTAGGGCCATACTGATGGGGTCTTTCCAGCCTTAGGGCCATACTGATTACTCCAGTAAGTTCCGAGGGCCAAGATGGCAACACTGCATATTATTAATTTTCCTGTATTAATTGTTATGTTTATTTGTTATTAAATGTTATTATTAATTGTTGCTTTTGTGTGTGATTTAGGAGAATGGAAAAGAAGCGAAAAATTGATAGTGAATGCAGAAAATTCAAAGATCAGTGGAACATTCAGTATTTCGTAATTGAGTCCAGTAACAAGGCGCTATGTTTGATTTGCAATGAAAGCATAGCCGTTCTCAAAGAATATAACATGAAACGTCATTATGAAACAAAACATTCTCAAAATTACTCAAAATATACAGGAATTGTGCGGACAGAAAAATTCGAAGCTTTGAAGCGCGGATTGAAATCGCAGCAATCTTTATTTACAAAAGTCAAAACTGAACAAGAGGCGGCAACTCGTGCCAGCTTTCGTGTGGCTCTTGAAATTGCAAAACGTGGAAAATCATTCACCGATGGAGAAATGATCAAGGAATGCATAATTGCAGTAGTCGAAGAAATGTGCCCTGAAAAGGTAAATTTATTAAAAACTGTCAGTATGTCAGCAAACACTGTGGCTCGAAGGGTAGAAAACATCGCTGAAAATATATCTTCTCAACTGTTCGACAAAAATGGACATGTTGAGTGGTTTTCTTTGGCCTTGGATGAGTCAACGGATGTATCAGATACTGCTCAGGTGTTGATTTATATTAGAGGAGTAGATAAAATCTATGAAGTGCACGAAGAACTTCTTGATATGTATAGTATTCATGGCACAACTACTGGTACCGATATTTTTAAAGGAGTTGAAATGGCCATTAATAAAAAGAACCTTCGATGGAAAAACTTGAAATGTATTACAACTGATGGAGGCAAAAACATGAGTGGGAAAGATAAAGGAGTGGTCGCTCTTGTGTCAAAGGCTGTAGAAAATGACGGCGGCTCAAAACCATTAGTCTTACATTGTATCATTCATCAACAGTCTTTGTGCGGAAAATGTTTGGATATGTCTGACGTTCTGAAACCAGTCATATCAACTGTTAATTTCATCAGATCTTTTGGGCTGAATCACCGACAATTCCGACAATTTATTGCAGAGATTGGAGAAACAGACTTACCTTATCATACTGCCGTACGCTGGCTTAGTTGTGGGAAAGTCCTTCAGCGCTTTTTTGAACTTCGAACAGTGATCGAAATTTTTTTGAATGAAAAGCACCGCCCTCTTACTGAATTACAAAACAACGCATGGCTATGGAAGTTAGCATTCTATGTTGATTTGACAAAACATGTGAACGAACTGAATTTGAGATTGCAAGGAGAAAACCAGCATCTTCCTGATTTATACACTAATATCAAGTCATTCCGGATGAAATTGATACTGTTTCAATCACAACTACGAAGTAAATGTTTTTCACATTTTAAAACATGTGAAATATTCAGCCACACTACTGAGACTGAGTTTCCTATCGATTTTGCAATCGAAACTTTGAGTGCTTTGAAGATAAATTTTGATACTCGTTTCTCGGACTTTGATGCCATTGCGAATCAAATTAAGATTTTTCAGAAATTCTTTTGATGCTGACATTGAAACCCTAGCCCCGGAACTTCAAATGGAAATGATTGATCTTCAGTGCAGTGATATAATTAAGAACAAATATGAAAACTCATCTTTGTTGGAATTTTATAAGAGTCTTCCACTGACGCAATTTGATAATTTGCATAAATTTGCTCGTGGGCTGTTTTCCGTTTTTGGTACTACTTATTTGTGTGAGAAAACCTTCTCCAAAATGAAGTACACAAAAAATGTATACAGATCTAAATTAACTGACGAGCATCTTAAATCTCTTTTAATAATTGGTACAAGTAAAATTAGTCCACAACTACAAACTATTGTCGGTGGAAAATCTCAATTACATACATCTCATTAGCATTTCATATGTCATGTTATAAGGTATGTGTTGTTCATTACTTACAATGTATAAAATGTAAGTTGGATTCATTTCAATAATTTGTTAGTTATTATATGCTAAAGTTAAATTTACTGCATAAATTATACATGTCTTTACTCATTACCATTCTGTGTTTCTTTATCCAACTTATCACAAACATTTTATTTGCTATAAAAAATATTTGTTCTCTAAAAGGAGTTTTCAAGTATGTCTCCGCGGGCCGGACAAAATCTGTCTGCGGGCCGGATGTGGCCCTCGGGCCGTAGTTTGGAGACCCCTGGTCTACACTGATAAAGAGTCAGAATTCAACAAAAGAAGAAACACAAAAGTTCAGATTCAATTAAATTAAAAGTATGCACACAGACGAAGCCCTACGAAGGGACGTCTGGAAAATTTTCAAGAACCCAGATCTGCCTGGAGTGTATTATTTTAAGTGAGTAATGTTTGCGCGCACTCATTGATTGGGAGATATCAGAAGTAAACTTTTAGAGAAAATCATTTGTTGGTTGGAAATTGATTTAGAAAAAAAATATAGCTACATCAATAATTTATTTAATTTTCGACGTTTCAGCGACTCGATACCACTCTCCTCAGGGAAGAATCAAAAGTAAAATGCATTGCTTTTCATATATATATGTGGCAATATAGTGGTAATAATGTGGTGAGGAGAGAAATAATCACACGACGAGTTGGTAGAGCAATAACCCAGGTAGCCAGCCAAGAGAGAGAGGGAGCGAGGTTCTATCTCCCTGAACGACCGTTTGTCGTGTGTACCACCCCCCGACTATCCAAAAATAGTCCCCAGGTGTTGACGGGCGGCCCCCATTTGCCGCCCCTTTGGAATGTCGCTGCTGTCTCAATTGACCGGACTTTACATCCCATCTCTCTCTGGGATGGCTCTAGGTTTGTTTTATTATTCCGGGAAGAGTATATATTATGACATATGGCCCCTGTTGAAGAAGGCTGAACATGGTTTGAGTATACCTAAAGCTGGAGAAGCCAGGAATAGAGAAAATAATTTTACAGTTGAAATTAGTTAAGGTAATGGTGACATAGTTTTATGTAAATAAAATATTGAATAGTACACAAGTAAATATTATTTACAAGCAGTTTTACAACACCGGAGGGTTTGATATTTATGGGAAATTTTGAAAATATCAAGGTTATAAAAGGCTATATACAATAAATTCTAATGTATTATAAGGGAAATGCTATTGAGAGGTGTGAACAAGGAGAAGAAGAGTCACATACACATGATGAAAATATTGAGCCATTAAGACTGGGAAACTCTACACTTTAAGATATGTTTTCAGGCGGACATGGCAAGGGGAAACTTGGCATGGGCTTCCTATGCTATAAGTGTAGAGTACGAGAAATGAGGTTGAGGTTGGCAATTGTGTGAGCTCAGGATTGAGGTAAATATAGGACTACATACAATGTTAGAACCTTGGCGAACAGAGCGAGGGGAAACATGCCCTGGGCCATTCTACCTTATCTATGTAGTTACTTGTGCAGCGAGTCCGTGGGGAAAAGTCCCGTGTGTAGGTGAGGAAGTCGAATGGACTTATATTTAATTTGCGAAGATAAAGTAGTTCGAGATGCAAAGGGAGAATATAGGCGGACAGAGCGAGGGGAAACTTGCCCTAGGCCTTTCTACCTTAATTATTTAGATACTACTGGGTTCGTAAAGTCTCGTTGTCAGGTTAGTAATTGGTAAAGATTTCAGGGGATAAACGGTTCAAATATCTTTGATCATCTTGATTGTAAGTGTAGTCATGTTGCTTTCGTGAGTTAATAGCCGTTTTAGTATGGATTAGAGTGTGATTGAAGTGTTTATATGGGAAATTGAAGGTATTTTTAGGTTGGTCTCGATCATTTACGGGCGGTGAAATAAATTGTTCGTTTTCCGTATAGTGTTTTAATTTGTTGACATGAATTGTATCTGTCTCACGACTTAGAGGTCGGTTGGAGCGGTTGATCCATACGATTTGAGGGGAAATTATCTCCAGTATTTCATAAGGTCCTGAGAAGAAAGGTGCCAGTTTACCGGTGTCTGGATGGTGGTATGTTTTTGCCAAAACGAGATCGCCTACTTCAAAATCGGAAGCTCTATGTGTTTGGTCGAATCTCGCTTTGTCGCGTAAGTGTCGTTCGTGTGTCCTTTGATAGGCCAATTCTCTGGCGTCGTCGATTTTTGGGTAGTTTTGTACATGCTCGGATAGTTGTAGCGGGAAACTCCCTAACAAAAGGTATGACGGTGGAAACCCGGTCACAGAATGCGGGGTATGGTTATAAGCCTGAAGAACCTGAGGTAGTAGTTTGGTCCAGGCCGTCTTAGGTTGTTGGAGGCGCAACAGTTTAAGTTTGCCAGTAATCGTGGCGTTTAGTCGTTCACTTAATCCGTTGGCCTGAGGGTTGTTGCTTGTCGTGAGAAGTTGGCCAATGTTATGTCTAATCAAAAATCTACGAAATTTCGGAGAGGGGAAGGCAGGAGCTCTATTCGTCAAAAGTCGTTTAGGAGAACCACAAACTGCATCACCTTTTTAATCACTTGGGTATAGGTGAGAATGCTGGTGGACCGCGATGGAAATGCCCACGCGTACCGTGTGCATGGTCCACTACGACATGTAAGAAGGTCTGAGAATTTCCATATTTCGCGAATCCAGAAATAGTATCTAGTGACACTAGTTCGTACGGCAGGACCGCTGGGGGGAGTTGTCCCAATTCTCCGTAGATAGGTCCTTTTGGTGGTTTGACTAATTGGCATACTGAACAGGTCCTTTCATGTGTCCTGATGTCATTTGTCATGCCGTCCCAATAGTATTGGGCTGCGATCAGTCTGGTCATCTGCGAAATGCCGGGGTGATTGAAATCGCGATGGGCTCGTTGTAGTAGGGTGCCACGGAGTGATGGTGGAACAATTATTTTAGTGACACCCCATCGTGTGATGGTCATAAGGTCCTTGTCATTGAGGATATACCTTGTGTCCCTCTGTAATTCGCCCTGATTATCTTTTATTTGACCTGTGGATAGAAATCCGCAGAAAGGGTTACGGGAGAGTAGGTCCGCTTCGTACTGACGCGAGCCCTTGAGGTATTTGACCTCATAGTCGTAAGCTGAGAGTCGAAGGCTCCAACGAAAGAGGCGTCCGGTGGGGTCTTTTATGGTCTTTAGCCATTGTAAGGCGTGATGATCCGAGTAGATGACAAACCTTGTACCTAGGAGGTACACTCGGAATTTGTCAACGCACTCTACAATGGCTAAGCACTCCAGTTCAGATATAGTGTAATTACGCTCATAGGAACGCAACGCGCGACTGTAATATTGTACAGGGTAGATGTTACCGTCAGGATGTACTTGTTTGAGTACACCTGCGATGCCCTGCGTGGAAGCGTCGCAATAGACCTGGCATGGGAGCCCTTCTTGAAATAAATGTAACACAGGTTGTGTTGCGAGGTGTTGTTTCAATTTATCAAAGGCTTGTTGACAATTCGGGCTCCAAAGCCATTTGGCGTTCTTTTTTAGTAATTGATTTAAGGGGTGGCGAAGTCTAGCATATTCTGGGATGAATTTATGATATACGTTGACGGCCCCTAAAAATGATTGTAGAGTTTTAATGTTGATAGGGGTTCTAATAGCGTTGATGATTTCGGTATTTTTAATATTAGGTGTGTAAGTCCCTGCGGTGATGTGATAGCCGAGAAAATCTATTTCATTTTGATAAAAATTACATTTTTTAAGGTTAAGTTGGAGATTTTCCTCTAAACAGAATTTAAAGAAAAGTCGAAGGTGCGTAAGGTGTTGTTCTGAGGAGTCAGAAAAAATAACGAAGTCGTCATAATAATGGGCTATGAAAGAGAGGTGGTGTTTGTGGATCAACTGGGTAATCACACGTTTGAAAAATTTGGGGTGCTGATTTGAATCCAAAGGGTAAGTGTTTGAAATTATATTGCCCTTGTTGAGTCACGAAAGAGAGTAGTGGTTGACTCTCCTCCGCGATGGGGATTTGATAGTATGCATTGCTTATGTCAACGGTGCTAAATACTCTGGCTTTCGACAGGTTATCCAGTACCGTTTCTATCAATGGCAAAGGATGCAAATCCGAGGGTACTAGTTCGTTCACGCGACGGAAGTCAATGCAGAGACGCATGTTGTTATCGCGTTTGCGAACGAGTGTCACAGGAGAGGAATATGGGCTAGAGGAGGGGGTGATTATGTCATGTTTTAGAAGTTGAGATACCTGGTCCTGAATTTCCTTCTGGTAGGCATAGGGAGTTCGGTATGGTCGGAGGGAAATAACCTTATCGGAAATAATTTTGAGTTTTACAGGGGTTATGTTGAGTGGTAATACATTGAATTTATTGATAGGGAAAATATCTTTAAAAGAATACAATAATTGCTGATAAGGAATAGTCAGTTCTGGGCGTTGTTCGATAAATTCTTTAATCATTAATTCTCTAGAGGAGCATGGGCTGGTAGGAAGGCTATTAAGGTTGTAAGGGTGAGAGGGGCATTCAGGGGAAGGTTGATAAATATTACTAAGGGTTGTTTGTAAGCAAGGCTCACGTGGAGGTTGAAAATCGTCAACGCCTAAGTTAACCGAGTGAATTATGGGTCGTTTAGGGTTAGAAGTTATTATTCGCGAGCCGTGCTTACAAGTGGGAAGGTCACATACAAAATGGTACAAATGTTTAGGTACTGGAACACTATTTTGAAGTATCAATTGATTATGAAAATCTATTGTTAATCTTAAGAATTGCATAACATGAATAGATAGGATACCAAGTTCAAGGGGTGAATTTAAAATATAAAATGTTTCATTAAAATTAAAATTATTAAATTGTATTGGTAAGGTAACTAATCCGATTGGTTTGGCATGACTAGGTATAGTACGGATAATAACATCATTGTTAATAGGGGTGGAACAAATGAAACTATTAAAATTTTGAATATATTCAAATTGGTTTAAACTAATTATGGAAACATTGGCTCCAGAGTCAACTGGGAATGGTATCTTTAAAGAATGAATGATAGGGGTTAAAATAATTGCACTTACAGGCGTATGCAGGTTTAGGGTGCAGGTAGGTTCATTGAGCTTCGGAGGATTTCTGCTGCCGAAGTTGGCATTACTTGGTTTCTCCCGAGCTCGTCGTTGCTGCGGTCTCGTAGACACCTGCAGGCCCAGTCGATCTTTGGGGTTGCTCGACGTTGTGGACCGCAGGTGTAAAGGTCCGAAAAGTCCGCTGGTAGGGCCCTCGCTGCTGACACTGTGCGTGCCAGTGTTGTCCGCCACAGTAACGGCAAGGATATGGTGGGGTCTTGTCCACGGTGGTGGAAGGTGCTCTGCTCTGGCGCGGTGATCGTTGTTGGGCAGCTTTAGTGCTGGTGTTATCCCCTTCGTAGGTCAGCTGTTGGGCTAAGCACAACCATTCTTCTGGTCCCGAGGGTTGTGCCATCTTTAAAAGGTTGCCATAGTTACGTGGCACACCGTTGGATAGTGCTTGCACGATGGCACTCTTAGGGAGGTTGATCGCCAATCCTATTCGAACCTTGTTCTTGTAGTAGTTCTCGATCTCGGACTTCGATGTGCATTTAAATTCATAGAACTCTTGAAGAGTGAAGCTAGGGCGTCGGGGATAGACGGCGCAGAGTGACTCCTTGACCTCTTCATAAGTCTTATTGAGTAGAGCTAAGTCTTGTGCAATTTTGCGAGGTTCGCCTCTGAGTGATGATAGAACCTTTCGAGCTTGGCGTGCTGGCTCTAATTTGTGAAAGTTCGGCTGAGACTCAAGTTGTGAGAAGAAGTGTGCGGCAGGTTCATCTCCGTCGTAGGTGATTGCTTCTCCAGACTCACGGTTTAAAAGTTGGTCGAGACAAAGGGTGAGAGTTCGAAGGAAAGCGGCTACAGTAGAGTCGGTCGTTGGTTCTTGTGGAACTTGGTTGTGGGTTTGTTCGATCATCGTGGTATTGCTTCTTGTTTTCTTCATACTCTGTTATATGAGGGATTTGTTTCCCGGTCAGGTCTTATACTGTCGACTTTCAATGTGGCAATATAGTGGTAATAATGTGGTGAGGAGAGAAATAATCACACGACGAGTTGGTAGAGCAATAACCCAGGCAGGCAGCCGAGAGAGAGAGGGAGCGAGGTTCTATCTCCCTGAACGACCGTTTGTCGTGTGTACCACCCCCCGACTATCCAAAAATAGTCCCCAGGTGTTGACGGGCGGCCCCCATTTGCCGCCCCTTTGGAATGTCGCTGCTGTCTCAATTGACCGGACTTTACATCCCATCTCTCTCTGGGATGGCTCTAGGTTTGTTTTATTATTCCTGGAAGAGTATATATTATGACATATATATATATTTTAAAATTATATTCATGAAAATTTCATTCACATATGCATTATAGAACCATAATAGTAACATAAGAACGGTAGAAAAGCCAAAGTCCAAGATATTAAATAACATTTTTTAAACAGTTTTTTATTGAAAAATACTCCAGCAATACCATGTTGAGGTTGGAAATTGCTATGAGAGTGACCATCTAAAATCTTTGTAGAAATTAAACTCTTTAAAAACGATCATTAAAACAATAACAAACAATAAGAGGAGCTTCTTGTGTAGATTTCTTTATTACCGCTACACAAGAAGCTCCTCTTATTGTTTGTTATTGTTTTAATCTAAAATCTTTGGTAATGGAAAACTGAGTATAATGCTTGGGACTGCGAACTTGCTTTTGTTTGATTTTTTGTCTGTACCGTTGTAGAATTGTTGAGAACTGTGGTGGAAAGTGTGAACTTCGATATGCAAGTGTATATGTGGTGAGAATTTTGGTGGGGGGGGGGGGAGGTTAGTGTAGGGTAATTTTTACCAATTCCGTGATGAAGTATGGGCATGCTGATAAGTGGGTAGAGATGTGTTGTCATGCTTGTGTGAGGTAGGGACATGGAGAGCTGGTGTTGATAATTATGGGACATTGTGGTGGAAGGAATGTTCCCGTTTTGTATAGCATGAAACAGTATGAAATAAGGCTCTGAATTGTATATGGGCCATGGTAGTACATGATTTATGGATGTACATGTGGTGAGTCGTCATACGTGATAAACTAGTTAGGTGTGTACCATAGGCATAGTGCAAAAGGTCTTTTGGTCCCTGCACATGGTGGTGACACACTTCGAGTTGTAAAAATGTACATGGTGGGTGCGTGGTAAATGTTAGCGACACAATAGGTGACAAGCTCATCTTAGGAATGTATATTTAAATGTCGATAGTTTTATAAATATCATAACATAACTAAGACAGTTGGCAATAAATAAATATTCGAACATTCGTTAATCAAAAGATGTTTATTTACTCGGGCCGCTGTTCAAATCTGCCATTCTTTCGCGCTCGCCATCTGATTGGTTGACACGCCGCCAAGCCGTTAGGGGAGAACCAAAGACCATTACTTTAAATACCCAAAATAAATAACAGACATAACATCATAAAACACAATAGCATTAACAGAATAATAGACATTCCGGAAATTTATAATTTACACCTATCCCCGGTACTTTTTTTACAAGTTTTCGCTTTTACACGGTTTTCCAAATAAGTTTTTTTTGTTTTTGTTTTTAGCGCACTATAATAAATGCTACTGTGATTGAACACATGCGCTGTGTACACATCTCACGAGGAATCCCGAGCTTATGTGCTGACAACATATTTTAACCTGTCAATGCATTTCATTTTTATTTCTGTGTACACCTATCCCCCGATTTACACGTTTTTCTCAGGAACGTATCTACCGTGTAAATCGGGTGATAGGTGTATATATATTTATTCAAACAATTTTATAATTATGCTAATTTAAAAGGTAAAATATCACAGACATCAGAAATATGATTTAAAATGGAAATGAAATAAATTTGAAATTCAAGAAAAAATATTTTATAAAATGACTAAATTGATATATATGTAAAATCTATACTGAAAGAATAAATATATGTTCACAAAGTATATTTAAATTAAGCCTAGACATAATTTAAGTGATTAAAAAATGTTATCTCTATAAATATTCACAAAAGAATATATTGTAGCGAATTTATTAATATCAACATCTTAGAATATCTTTACAATTTTTAATTTTCACGCAATTTAAAGCCTGATTTAAACAAATGTGTTTTAAAATATAAAAATTTGAATGAAAATATTCTTTACAGATTGAATTCAAGTTTGAAATAAAATTCAGCGTTCACTAATGCATTCCGAGGAAGAAGAGAAAATCTATGACTCAGAAGATGAGACCAGCTCTCAAGAGAACGAAGTATCGATGGAATACGAAACAACAGATTGGAAGGATGAGGTGAAATTTAAATTTACTTTTGAAGTTTTGTCTACAGATCAGGTTATGCAAACCATGAATAAAACAATTAATGAAGTTCATGAAATCGTTAAAATTCCATCAACACTTCTCAGAATTTTGTTGAATCATTTTAATTGGGACCTGTCAAAATTTTATGATAGATATTATGGCGGAGATCAAAGAAGCCTATTTGAAGATGCTCATGTGGTAAATCCACTTGAAAACCTACAACCACCTATTAATGGAACAAATGAAAGACCAAGCATTGAAAGGTGTGAAATATGTTTCTTGGAATTTCCATCCAACATCATGACAGGAATAGGATGCGGTCACAGGTTTTGTCAAGAATGCTGGAAAGAATATCTGACCAGCAAGATAATGCACGATGGCATGAGTGATAAAATCTCCTGTCCAGCTTCAGAATGTGACATATTGGTTGATTACCAAACAGTAATGAATCTAATTGAAGAAGAAAAAGTTAAACAGAGATACCGACAATTAATAATCAACAGCTACGTGGCGTACAAAGATAAGCTGCGATGGTGTCCTTTTCCGGATTGTAACAACGTAATTCGGGTACAAAGTGTCGAGTCACGACCTGTCACCTGCAACTGTTCACATACTTTCTGCTTCGGATGTGGTGAAAGTTGCCATGAACCCTTTAATTGCGACTTGTTACGTAAATGGAAAAAGAAATGTGATGACAGCGAAACATATAATTGGTTAAAGATCAATACCAAAGAATGTCCTAAGTGTTTTTCTGTAATTGAAAAGAATGGAGGTTGCAATCATATGATCTGTAGTAATCCAAATTGCCGAACCCATTTTTGCTGGATATGTCTAGGACCTTGGCAATCTCACAAGGATTATTATAAATGCAACCAGTTCAAAGAGGAGGATAGCGCGGCTTTAGATGAGCAGGAAAAGTCTAGAGCAGCCTATAATAAATATTTATTCTATAGTGTCCGTTACATGAACCACCTGCAGAGTCAAAAATTGGAGAAGAAGCTGAATGATACAGTTGAGACCAAAATCAAGGAAATGAGCAAACAGAATGTTGCCTGGGTAGATTCCAATAAATTAAGGCAGTGTTTAGATGTTCTGTGCCAGTGTAGACAAACACTGATGTACAGCTATGCCTTTGCCTACTACCTGAAAAAGAACAACCAGTGCATCATATTCGAAGAAAACCAAAGAGATCTGGAGACTGCCACTGAAAAGATCTCAGAGTATCTCGAAAGAGATCTCTCGGTGAAAGAGAACAGTTCAATAATAAATATGGTGAAAAATATTGCTAACTACTGTGAAAATCGGCATGAAAAACTTATAGAACACGTCAATGAAGGTTATGCGAGGGAATTGTGGGAATTCAATGAGTGAATTGATCATAGTTTTTTTTTATATAAATACTAGTCATTGTAAATCTCTTATCTATGCATATTCTTCTTGTCATAATGTCATTGAAAAGTTTTTATCGAAATAAATTAAAGTATAACTTTTGAAAATATTTTTGTCTCGTTTATGTTATTTATGCTCCTATCCATCCATTTTATTGAAAAATTATAAAATTCCAAATAGAATTTTGAAGCGAAATGCTTTTAAAATTGAATATTCATCCCATTTGATGTGAGCGCAGGAACAAGACTCACCCATGATAATAGTAAAAACTTTCCTAGGTTGTCTTTGAAATGTATAAAACATAAAATGCGGTGTACCATGAGGTATATTTAAAGGTTTCTATTTAACTTGCTGCGCTCAAATTTGTGTGAATGTGTGTAGGTGTAAACAAATTTTAATATTTTTTAGAAACACGTTATGTCTAAAAATGTAAAAACAGTATAACCTCCCTGTAAAGGACACCTAATTGCAGAGCCAAAGTGTCCATTATGGAGAGGTGTCCTCTTACCGGAGAGTTGCTAAATTGTAAAAATGATAATTTTGCAATTGAAAACTGTTCTTTGAGGAGAGGTGTACGCTAAAGGGAGGTTCTACCTACTGTTTCAAACCTGGAGGGTGAGAATTGCCGTTATAGATTACTAGGCAAATGACCCAGGAAATTCCCAGGTTTTCCCGATTAAATATTTTTATTCAATTACTATTTGTTACAATCATAAATTAGCGCCCTGGATGTCACTCTTGTGAAACGTCCCGCTACAAACGTTCTGTGTTTTAAAATATGAAAATGTAAATTTTCAGAACGATATTTGAAAATTCAAATTATTTTGATTTTCAAATAATATTCATTCCAATTATAAATTGGAACTGTGGATGTTATTCTTGTGAAACGTCCCGCTCCAAACTTTGTGTCTGAGAAGCGATATTTTTACAAAGAGATGATCTGGCTTTGTGTCTTCTGCTCGAATGAATATTTTTCTTTTAGATTTTTATCCTGTTTACTAAAAATTAAATGGCTTCACCCGTGTTCTCTGCTTTTTGAATTTTTTCTGGAAATCAAACCTGATACAGCAATATTTTCGTGTGGACGTGTATAGCCTACAAACCTACATACATACATACATACATGCACTGGATTTTTATATATATGGATACATGATGTAGGATATTACGGAATTGCTCTGGAATAAATAGTTTCCTGTTGATACTGTTCTAATCCATTGATTCTCAAATTCTTCATAGCAATAAATCAAAATAGTATCATCAGAAAAATAAATATTTCAGAGAAATCCCCTCATTACCTAAATCAAGTAGATTCAGCAATAATACGCACATTTTGTCTCTTCAAGACCACTCTTCTATTTAGTTTCGCGTTTTGAAGAGGAAGACCTTGAAAGATCGCGGTTTTCATAATAATAAAAAAATAATATAAAAAAAAACATATTGCTGAGAAAGTTTTGATTTTTATAATATTATAGTGATTATTGTCACTCCCAATGTCTCTATCTCTCTATTTTTTTTTTAATAAAACGACTAATAAAAACTCAACATATTTGAAAGGTACATAAATTAAGGAAGATTTTTCAAATAAAGGATTTCAGATGCCTATTCAAATTGACCCATTTAAGAATTTTCATATTTTGTGGTAATAAAATAATGGATAGATCTAGGAGAAATTCAAACCCAATATTTTAAAATAGTCACATATCAGAATAACTTTCTTATTTAGTAATCAGAAGATGTAATACAGTAGAACCTCCCTGTAAAGGGCACCTAATTTCAGAATTGAAGTACCTTTTAGGGAGAAGTGTCCTCTTACCAGAGAGTTGCTAAATTGTAAAATGCTAATTTTGCAAATGAAAACTGTCCTTTGTAGAGAGGTGTCCGCTAAAGGGAGGTTCTACTGTACTAATATTGGGTCCAGTAATAATGCATTCTTATATTTAAGCGTTATTCTAAATATTATTCTAATATATAAGCGTTAGACCGTTTTATGAACAAGTCTAGAATGGTAAACAGTTCACTGCCTTATTAGAATTTCACCTTGGTAAAACAAAAAAAAAGGTAGATGTGAGAATATTTTTAACTTGTATATTTCATTCTACCAAGTGTGAAATAATTTTAGGAAAAAAATAATTAAAAAAAAAATTAAAATAATTATTTTAAATAAAATATTTAAAGTAAAAAATATTGCTATCTACTGTGAAATTCGGCGGGAAAAACTTATAGAACACGTCAATGAAGGTTATGCGAGGGAATTGTGGGAATTCAAAGAGTGAATTGACCCTAGTGTTTTTTTTAAATATAATTATATATTTAATATAATTAGTCATTGTAAATCTCTTATCTATGTATATTTCCCTTGTCATAATGTCATCAAAAGGCTTTTGTCTATTCAAAATTAAAGTATAACTTTTAAAAATATTTTTGTATCGTTTATGTTATTTATGTTCTTATCCATCCATTTTATTGAATATTTATATAATTCCAAAAAAAATTTCGAAGCGATATGCTTTTAAAATTAGATATTGTTCACATGTGATGTGAGCGCAGGAACAAGACTCGCTCATAATAATAGTAAAAACTTTCCTAGGTTGTCTTTGAAACATATAAAACATAAAAAATGCGGTGTACCATGAGGTATATTAAAAGTTCGCTCTTCCATTTAGTTTCGCGTTTTGAAGAGGTAGATCTTGAAAGATCGCGGTTTTAATAATAAAAAATAAAAAAGTATTGCCGAGAGAGATTTGATTTTTTATATAATTGTAATTATAAAAATAAAAACATAAAGCCTCCAGGGAAAAGTTTCTTTTAATATTAATTCAAGGGAATATTTTATCGAATAATTGTAATTACTAATGTCACTTTCACTCTCTCTCTATTTTTCATTAAAATAACTAATATAAACTTCACATATTCGAATGGTACATAAAAAAATGAATATATTTTTTAAAAATAGGATTCAGATGCCTGTTCAAATTGAAGCAATTAATATTATTTATATTTTGTGGTTATAAATAATTAATAGATCTGGGAGGAATTCAAAGTCAATACAGTAGAACCTCCCTTTAGCGGACACCTCTCCTTTAAGGACAGTTTTCATTTGCATAATTACCATTTTACTATTTAGCGACTCTCTGGTAAAAGGACACCTTTCCTAAAGGGACACTTTGGCTCTGAAATAAGGCCCCCTTTACAGGGAGGTAGTTCTACTGTATTTCAAAATAGTCAAATATCAGAATAAGTTGCCTATTTAGTAATGATAAAATGGAATACTGATATTGAGTTCAGTAATAATGCATTCTTATAATATTTGAAAGTTAGACCGTTTTAAAATAATAAATTTAGGCCTTCAGGCACAAGGCCTCATGTGCTTTATTTTAATAATTATTCAAGGGATCATTTTATCGAATTAGGCCGTTTTATGAACAATTCAAGAATGGCAAACAGTTCACTGCCTTATTAGAATTTCACCTTGGTAAAACTATAAATAAGTAAGTGTGAGATTATTTTTAACTAATATATTTAAATCTACCTAGTGTGAAATAATTTTATACAATGAATTTCGAGGTATAAAGACCCAATAAATCTTTTATTTATTTATATAATATACCAGGTCTATTAGTATGAAACGCGAAAATGGCTGCCAGAGGGCGCTGTGCAAGTTTATTTGAGCCGACGGTGCGCTGTTGAAGGCATTTTGTTTTTGACTCACGTGGCATCAGCATGTGTGGTGTTTTAGGAAAATTCAAATCGTGGAAAATTTCTGGAGCCCGTGAAAATGGTGATTTCCGAGCCAAAAAGTGTACAAGGCATCAGCACCATTTACTCTTTTTTTGATTTGTCTCATAAACTGTATATTAAATCATTTCAATATTTCAGCATTTTCAAAATTCTCACTCACAATGATAATGCAATTATTTAGAGTTTTTGATTGCGTCATATATATGTGAAAAATAAGAAAAAATTAGATAAATTATCAGGTGTTTTTATTAAAAGTCAAAAGCAAAATTCTGGAGGCTTACATGAGAAATTTAGTAATTGGCTTTCTTGATTGATCAAGAAAAGAGGTTT
Source organism: Cordylochernes scorpioides (assembly GCA_030710605.1). Taxonomy (NCBI): domain Eukaryota; kingdom Metazoa; phylum Arthropoda; class Arachnida; order Pseudoscorpiones; family Chernetidae; genus Cordylochernes; species Cordylochernes scorpioides. The sequence continues at coordinate 77,239,398 of CP092876.1, forward strand.
GCCAAATATCATGGACCGAGCCTAAAGCAATGTTAGATTTTTGTTTTTTAAATGTACCTCTGCCATCTAAACTGCTCATATGAACAGTCAGAATATGCCCTTTTTGTTTTAAATATATATATTTAAAACAAAAATCTTAAAAATATATATAAACATCTTTAATTAAAAAGGCATACATTGGATCAAAATACATTTTAATTTACCAATATATCAGTTGGCTGAACGCCAACCTCTTTCAAGGTATTAGAACATTTTAATGTGTGTAAACAACAAACTCAGCGCCAAATAACGTCAATAGAATTAAGCAAAAAAGCGTTCAGCTAACTGAACTATTGGTGAAATAAATTGTATTTTGATACAATATATGCTTTTTTATATAATTGAAGATATATTTATGGATTGCTCTATTTTGAAATATATATATATATGTAATATGATCCTGTCGACTCTTCTGTGTGGCAATATAGTGGTAATGATGTGGTGAGGTGAGAAATAATGAAACAACAAGTTTGGAAGGAATTCCAGGCAATCAGCGAGAGAGAGCGGATCGACGGGCGACCGACCCGCTGAAAACCGTTTTTTTCCCTGTGTACACAACCGGGGGGGCTATCCAAAATAGTCCCCAGGTGTTGACGGGCGGCCCCCTCAGGAATGTGGCCAAAATGGTCGTAAGTTAGTTGTCTTCTATCGACATCTCTCTCTCGTTGACTGTAGGTTTACTTTATTATTCCTGGAAGAGCATATATTATGACATATATATGTAGTAAATGAGTAGAGCTGACAACATCACAGTGGGCACCTTATCCAACATTCAGTCATGGGTAGAAGGTGTAAGCATTCTTTGCCTTAAGATGAAAGACCACACGCATAGAAGCATGGTTACCTCTTTTCAAGGGGTGGTTCCCAGGAAGGATGGGACTTAGGGTGGGAGTTCTCTCTGGGACTGGCCCTGGTTAGTCGGGCAGCATAGCAGCCTAACTACTCTCCTGCCTTCAGCCTGTTCCTGGGCTCAGAATATCCCAGCTTATATCAACCCAGCTGATGTCAGAGAGGGAGGACGTCCAATCAGGGACTGCCACGACCAATATGCATTTAAATCTCTCTTGTTTACTCGAGTAAAAATCACGACTTGTTTAAACTATACTTCCCAACCCTTTTCTCCCGGGTATTCAATTCATTATCGTCATTTTGTAGTTGGGCTTTCAAAATATGAAATAAATTTATACACATATATGTGTTAATGTGTAAAAATAATCGTAAAAAAATAAAAAAAGGTCAGGTGTTGATATTAAAAAACAAAGAAGGCACATCCTGTCCATGAAAAAATGTGTTTTACCAGGTTAATCAACGTTTAGTGAATTTCTGTTCCACTAGATGACGCTCTGCCATCTAAAAGGCACATGTGCTCGTGGTCAGGATATGCCTTCTTAATTTTTAATATGTAATTATGTAAATGTGAAATGTGAATGAACACTCCAGAGGTTAGTGGCGACAAGAAGACAACGTCCCTAGAAAAAGGTCGTGCTAGCTCCAGCAATAAGACTGCCCAGTACATTTCTTTGAACTTTTCCTTCCCAACTGTCATCTAACACCGGCTCTAGAGTTCCCCCTTTACCTGGGCCAAAGGTCGGACTTTTCCTTTTCCCTGTTTTTCTGTTGTTAAGTTATATGGCGCCACGACTATCACTGGGGACGTCAGCCTGTTTTTAAACTTTATTAGTCCCAAGCAAGTTACAATAAAAGGGGATATTTTCATTGTATACTAGCGGATGAACTCAGCTTCTCCTGGATTTTAATTGCATTAAATTTAGCCTAACAAATATTTGATAAAAAATATTTTCCAAGCAAAATCCTCTCTCTGCTGATTCGATTTTTATGAAGAGGCTTAATTAATATACTAGCCGAATGACCCGGGCAACGCCCGTGTTTTACCCGATTGAATGTTTTTGATTCAAATACTATTTGTTACAATTATAAATTGTGGTCATGTGCCTAGTGGTCATGGCATCTGCCCGGTAAGCGGAAGGTCGTGGGTTCGATTCCCATCCCTTGACACTTTTTTATTTTATCCATTCTGACCAAAATCTATCCGTGAACTTCACACAGTGAACTTCACACAGACAGAATAAGGCATTATATAAGTAGATATGTCATAATTTTCCTAATGCCCAAGAGTATATAAATCATTTTCGCCATAATTAATATGTGAAATGTAAATAAAAATTAACCTATATATAAATATGTACAAAATAAACGTGGGGGAGCCAGAGGCGCGACGCGTGAGCGCGCGCTCACGAGAGTGGAACAAGGTATTTTTCGAAGCATACATGCACAATAGCTGCCCCCTTCTATTCAATCACAACGGATACGACATATATATATATAGGTATTAGAAAAATTGATTCAGCACAAAGTGAATATTTGCTTATAATTTTTTCGATTTTATACAGAAATATGTAAATATATATTTACATTTATAAATAGATATAGATCTCAGCCAAAAAGATTGAGAAGCGATATTTTTATGAGAGATGATCTGGCTTCGTGTTTTCTGCTCGAGTGAGTGTTTTGCTGTTAGAAATTTGTTCCTGTATTCCTGAAAATGAACTGGCTTTTTTCTGATTTATGGAATTTTTCCTGAAATAATTTTGTATCTGACAATCTCTCTCTCAAACAGGATACAGCAATAGAGTTATTATCATTTTCTGACTAAAAACAACTATTTTGCCCCAGAACTTGGTCAAATTCAATTTTTCTTCTGCACATATAAAGTAACCTGAAAAAATCCAATGTGACCAATGAAGTTGAAACATTCGGAAACCAGAAAGGTCGTCGTAAAACAAAAGATTTTGCTCACATTTGTAGGATGAAACCTTATTTAAACCCAGAGGACCACCTGAAGAGAACTCAGAAGGTGACTCGCCAAACTTCAGGAAGAAGACATCCCCATTGAACGAACACAACAACCACAGACCCGCGAAGAGATCTCAGGCGCTATTCACTCGTTCTCGAGCGATGAGACTGAGAATGTAAGTCTCCTGCTGCCATTGGGTCAATGCTCTTTATAGGAGGAGGGTATGTGGCGAATAAATATTTTATTATTTAATTTAATTTAATTATATTCAATGAAATATGTAAAACAGATTTTTTATATTTTTAATATTTGTAAAATCATCATTTAGTTACCTAGCTTTCTTTCACGATATACTCTAACTGTGTATAGTTTTGTTAATTTGATATTAATTGTTGACTATATTCACTGTGACATCAACAATAAATACTTTCAAACCTTCAAATATACAAAGATTCGATTTAACGCTACATTATAAATAATTTGAAGTAAATATTCTTTACGGATTGAATTCAAGTTTGAAATAAAATTCAGCGTTCACACACATTAATGTATTCCGAGGAAGAAGAGAACATCTATGACTCAGAAGATGAGACCAGTTCTCAAGAGGACGAAGTATCGATGGAATTCGAAATTACAGGTTCAGAGGATGAGGCCAAATTCAAATTTACTTTTGACGTTTTGTCTACAGATCAGGTTATGGAAATCATGAATCAAACAATTAATGAACTTTATGAAACCGTTAAAATTCCACCAACATTTCTCAGAATTTTGTTAAATCATTTTAATTGGGACCTGGCAAAATTTTATGATAGATATTATGGCGGAGATCAAAGAAGCCTATTTGAAAATGCTCATATGGTAAATCCACTTGAAAACCTACGACCACTTATTAATGGAACAAATGAAAGACCAAGCATTGAAAGGTGTGAAATATGTTTCTTGGAATTTCCATCCAACATCATGACAGGAATAGGATGCGGTCACAGGTTTTGTCAAGAATGCTGGAAAGAATATCTGACCAGCAAGATAATGCACGATGGCATGAGTGATAAAATCTCCTGTCCAGCTTCAGAATGTGACATATTGGTTGATTACCAAACAGTAATGAATCTAATTGAAGAAGAAAAAGTTAAACAGAAATACCAACAATTAATAATCAACAGCTACGTGGCGTACAAAGATAAGCTGCGATGGTGTCCTTTTCCGGATTGTAACAACGTAATTCGGGTACAAAGTGTTGAGTCACGACCTGTCACCTGCAACTGTTCACATACTTTCTGCTTCGGATGTGGTGAAAGTTGCCATGAACCCGTTAATTGCGACTTGTTACGTAAATGGAAAAAGAAATGTTCTGATGACAGCGAAACATATAATTGGTTAAAGATCAATACCAAAGAATGTCCTAAGTGTTTTTTCTGTAATTGAAAAGAATGGAGGTTGCAATCATATGATCTGTAGTAATCCAAATTGCCGAACCCATTTTTGCTGGATATGTCTAGGACCTTGGGAAACGCACAAGGATTATTTTAAATGCAACCAGTTCAAAGAGGAGGATAGCGCGGCTTTAGATGAGCAGGAAAAGTCTAGAGCAGCCTTCAATAAATATTTCTTCTATAGTGTCCGTTACATGAACCACCTGCAGAGTCAAAAATTGGAGAAGAAGCTGAATGATACAGTTGAGACCAAAATCAATGAAATGAACAAACAGAAAGTTGCCTGGGTAGATTCCAATAAATTAAGGCATTGTTTAGATGTTCTGTGCCAGTGTAGACAAACACTGATGTACAGCTATGCCTTTGCCTACTACCTGAAAAAGAACAACCAGTGCATCATATTCGAAGAAAACCAAAGAGATCTGGAGACTGCCACTGAGAAGATCTCGGAGTATCTCGAAAGAGATCTTTCGGTGGAAGAGAACAACACGGCAATAATAAATATGGTAAAAAATATTGCTAACTACTGTGAAAATCGGCGGGAAAAACTTATAGAACACGTCAATGAAGGTTATACGAGGGAATTGTGGGAATTCAATGAGTGAATTGACACTAGTTTCTTTTTTATATATATAAATACTAGTCATTGTAAATCTCTTATCTATGTATATTTTCCTTGTTATAATGACACTGAAAGGTCTTTATCGAAATAAATTAAAGTATAACTTTTACAAATATTTTTGACTCGCTTATGTTCCTATCCATACGTTTTATTGAATATTTATAAAATTTCGAAGCGATATGCTTTCAAAATTAGATATTGTTCACATTTGATGTGAGCGCAGGAACAAAACTTACTCATGATAATAGTAAAAACTTTCCTAGGTTGTCTTTGAAATGTATAAAAATGCGGTGTACCATGAAGTATATTTAAAGGTTTCTTTTTAACTTGCTGCGCTCAAATTTGTGTGAATGTGTATAGGTGTAAACAAATTTTAATATTTTTTAGAAACACGTTATGTCTAAAAATGTAAAAACAGTATAACCTCCCTGTAAAGGACACCTAATTGCAGAACCAAAGTGTCCATTAGGGAGAGGTGTCCTCTAACCGAGAGTTGCTAAATTGTAAAAATGATAATTTTGCCATTTAAAACTGTCCTTTGAGGACAGGTGTACGCTGAAGGGAGGTTCTACTGTACTGGTTCAAACCTGGAGGGTGAGATTGCCGTTATAGATTACTAGGCAAATGACCCAGGAAGTGCCCAGGTTTTTCCGATTAAATGTTTTTATTCAATTACTATTTGTTACATTTATAAATTAGCGCCGTGGATGTCACTCTTGTGAAACGTCCCGCTACAAACTTTCTGTGTTTTAAAACATAAAAATGTAAATTTCCACAACAATATTTGAAAATGCTATTATTTTGATTTTCAAATAATATTATTTCCAATTATAAATTGGTGCCGTGGATGTTATTCTTGAGAAACGTCCCGCTCCAAACTTTGTGTCTCAGAAGCGATATTTTTACAAAGAGATGATCTGGCTTTGTGTCTTCTGCTCGAATGAATATTTTTCTTTTAGAATTATTTTCCTGTATACTAAAAATTAAATGGCTTCACCCGTATTCTCTACTTTTTGAAATTTTTCTGAAAATCAAACTTGATACAGAAATATTTTCGTGTCGACATGTATAGCCGACAAACCTACATACATACATACATGCACTGAATTATATATTTATATGGATACATGATGTATATAGGATATTACGGAATTGCTCTGGAATAAATAGTTTCCTGTTGAAACTGTTCTAGTCCATTAATCCTCAAATTCCTCATAGCAATGAATCAAAATAGTATCATCAGAAAAATAAATATTTCAGAGAAATCCCCTCATTTTCTAAATCAAGTAGAATCAGCAATAATACGCATATTTTGCCTCTTCAAGATCGATCTTCTATTTCGTTTCGCGTTTTGAAGAGGAAGACCTTGAAATAATTAAAAAAACATATTACCGAGAAAGTTTTGATTTTTATAATATAGTGATTATTGTCACTCTCAATGTCTCTATCTCTATTTAAAAAAAAAAAACGACTAATAAAAACTCCACATATTTGAAAGGTACATAAATAAAGGAAGATTTTTCAAATATAGGATTTTAGATGCCTATTCAAATTGAACCATTTAAAAATTTTAATATTTGGTGGTGATAAAATAATGGATAGATCTAGGTGGAATTCAAACCCAATATTTTGAAATAGTCAATATCAGAATAACTTGCTTATTTAGTAATCAGAAGATTTAATACAGTAAACCTCCCTTTAAATGACACCTAATTGCAGAGTTAAAATACCTTTTAGGGAGAGGTGTCCTCTTACCAGAAAGTTGCTGAATTGTAAAATGCTAATTTTGAAAATGAAAACTGTCCTTTATAGAGAGGTGTCCGCTAAAGGGAGGTAATACTGTACGAATATTGAGTCCAGTAATAATGCATTCTTATAATATTTAAGCGTTAGACCGTTTTATGAACAAGTCTAGAATGGTAAACAGTTCACTGCCTTATTAGAATTTCACCTTGGTAAAACTAAAAAAAAAGTAGGTGTGAGAATATGTTTAACTAATATATTTCATTCTACCTAGTGTGAAATAATTTTAGGAAAAAAAATATAAAATAAAAAAATTAAAGTAAAAGATATTGCTAACTACTGTGAAAATCGGCGGGAAAAACTTATAGAAAACGTCAATGAAGGTTATGCGAGGGAATTGTGGGAATTCAATGAGTGAATTGACTCTAGTTTTTTTTTTATATAAATACTAGTCATTGTAAATCTCTTATCTATGCATATTTTCCTTGTCATCGAAAAGTCTTTATCGAAATAAATTAAAGTATAACTTTTAAAAATATTTTTGTCTCGTTTATGTTATTTATGTTCCTATCCATCCATTTCAATGAATATTTATATAATTCCAAATAAAATTTCGAAGCGATACGCTTTTAAAGTTAGATATTCATCACATTTGATGTGAGCGCAGTAACAAGACTCACCCATGATAATAGTAAAAACTTTCCTAGGTTGTCTTTGAAATGTTTAAAACATAAAAATGCGGTTGTACCATGAAGTATATTTATAGGTTACTATTTAACTTGCTATCATGTCTTGCTGCGCTCAAATTTATGTGAATGTGTGTAGGTGTAATCATATTTGATATTTTTTAAAAACACGTAAAGTCTAAAATGTAAAAACAGTAGAATCTCCCTGTAAAGGACACCTAATTGAAAAGCCAAAGTGTCCATTAAGGAGAGGTGTCCTCTTACTGGAAAGTTGCCAAATTGTAAAAATGGTAATTTTGCAAATGAAAACTGTCCTTTCTAGAGGGCTAGCGGGGTGTCCGCTAAAGAGAGGTTCTACTGTAGTTGGAAAGAAGACATGTATAGGCTATTTTAAAGTGAGATTTAATTAAAGAGGAATTTTAATACTTGTATTTATCATGATACATATAACGCTTCTATATATAACCAGGAAAATATAGTCTCAACTTGCAACCCCAAAACCCATTATTGACTGTATTGACTTATCCATTGATGAGCTCTACTCATCCCCAGCAGACACCATCATTAGTCTCAAGCTTTACCCTAATATAATTGAGTGTAGATAAGAAAGAAGAAGAGGAAAATATAGAAATATAGGAACAAAAGATGCAATGAACTATTGAATTTATTAAAATGTTATTTTTCATGATTATCATGGATTACCCGCCAAATATTTCTCTCCACACAATAAATATATGATCTGATAGTACAGTAGAACCTCCCTGTAAAGGACACCTTATTGCAGAGTCAAAGTGTCCTTAAGGGAGAGGTGTCCTCTTACCAGAGAGTTGCGAAATTATAAAAATGGTAATTCTGCAAATGAAAACTTTCCTTTGTGTAGAGGTGTCCGCTAAAGGGAGGTTCTACTGTATTTATTCAGGTTAAGATAAAACGTTAAGATGGCATAGAACTGTCTGGCATTCTATAAGCGGGCTATTGTTCTTGTATATTGTATTCTCGTACAAATATAATTGTAGAGAAAACGCAATTTTACAAAAATATAATATAGTCTGAACTATTCCAAATTACATTACAAGATTTTTGAATTATTTTATAATATTCACTTGATATTTAAGCGAATAAAATTACCATATCTATATATATTCCAAGTTCCAAATAACTTTATTAGGTGCCGCTCAAAAAGAGCAACCTAGATCATCATATTTACAATATACTGAGGGGGGTTGTTATGTACAGGGGTTCATTTTCAATTATAATTATAATGATGTCGTTGGGTCTGGATTCTCAGGTCCTTGGGGATATTGTTCTTGAGAAGGTTTTTCTGGCTTGTTTGATATTCAAGGTGGGTTTGTTTTTCCTTTTTTCCACTTTTCGTCATTCTGGCTTAATTGATTGAGAATTTGTCTAGGTTTTAAATTTCTTATTTTGCTTTTTTCGGCATTTGAAGTTTGTGGCTTCCTTAAAGGTGGGGTTTTCTAATTTTTCGGATTTTTCATAGAATTTAAATGATTGTCTAATAATGTAGTCATTGATGTTTTCGATATTTAGATCGTTCCTGAGGATGTGTTCCGAACGAACCAGGGTGGAGACATGATTTTTCTGATCATTTTATTTTCGAAGACTTCTAGCTTTTTAAGGATGGTCTTATGTGCTGTCATAAGAATGGGGTGGCCATATATGAGTATTGGTCTTATTATTGATGTGTAAATGGTTCTTTTGCAATGAAGGGATAATTTGCTTTTCGGTCCTAGAAGTAGGGAAAGTCGGTGTTGGGCCGCTTTCGCCAAATTAATTCTGTTTTCGATGTGTTTTTTGAATGTTAGGTGCTCGTCTAGGGTCATCCCTAGGTATCGGATGTTCTCTTTCCATTTAATATTGTCTTCAAAGACAAAAAGTTCATCTGAAGGTTTCTTAATTTTGTCTTTTTTTTCTGGAGAAATTTATTGCTTCACTTTTTTGGGGTTCATTGTGACTCGCCATTCTTTACACCAGAGCGTGGAAATGATGCAGGCCTCTTGAAGTTTCATGTGGAGTCTGTCGAAGTCGTATGTCGAGGCCAAAATGGCGGTATCATCGGCAAATAGGTGTAAAGAGGTGTCTTCAATACAGGGGAAGTCGTCTATATATATGTCAAATAAGGTTGATCCTGTGACTGATCCTGGGGGACCCCGGCAAAGATGTTCCTAGCTGTTAAAAGTTTGTCTTTGACTCGTATTTTGAATGTTCTATTTGTTAAGAAGTTTTGCATTATTTTTATGATGTCTCCAGGAAGGTGCTTTTTGCACATTTTGTAGAGAAGGGTTTCGTGCCAGACTTTGTCGAATGCTTTGGCAATATCGAAGAATACGGCTCCTGTTATTTGGCCTAGGTCCATGGCTTTTCTTATTTTTTCAGTGACAATAACTAGCTGGTGCAATGTTGAGTGCTTGGCTTGGTAGACAAATTGTTCAGGTCTGAGTGGATTCTTTTCTCTGAGGAATTTTCTGAGTCTTCTTAAAACAATTCTTTCGAATAGTTTTGAGTTGGCAGGTAGCAGTGAGATGGGCCTGTAACTTGTTGGTTCATGCATGGATTTTCCTTTTTTAAGTATAGAACAGATAATGGAAGTTTTCCATCTGTCAGGGAAGTGGGCAAGCTGCAGTGAGGCGTTGAATATTTCGGTTATTGATGCTAGTATATGATTAGGGAGCAGTTTGAGAGCTTCATTAGGCAATTCGTCGATTCCGGGAGCTTTTTTATTTGGTAGATATTCAATAATCGCTTTTATTTCACCAATGTTTTTTGGTTCTAGTCCTGTTTCTTTATTTTTTTCATGTATGAATTCACACGTTTGATGTATGTACGAGTAGGTTTGGAGTGGGATGTATAGGGATTGGGGGTGAACTGTTTTTCATAGTTGTTGGAAAATGATTCAGCTGCTTCTTCTGTGGTTAGTGTCTGCCCATTGTTTGTCTTCAGTGTTATTTCTTGTTTTTCAGAGTTGGATAATCGTTTGATGGCTTTCCATATGGTTTGGTCCGTAACTTTCAAGTTTTCAATAAAGTGGTCCCAGCTGGTGTTATCGTGCTCTCTTGTAAGTTTCTGTGATTCTCTCCGGGCCGTCATGTAGGCTGATTTATCTCTGGGGTCACAGGTTTTTTTCTTTTTTTTTCTTTGTCTGTTGGTGGATTGTATTTTTTCTTTAATGTGAGGTGGATATCTTCGTTCTAGTTCCGGGTCCTTATATTTTGTTGAATCTTTCAAATTTTGCACCATTTGTTCTTCAATGTGTGTAATGGCCTCGTCTATTTTTGAAGATGTGACTAGGATCAGTTCAGGAGGTTCAGCGATTTCCATTTTGTATTTGAATAGTGCCCAATCTGTAATTTTTATTTTTATATTTGAGTAGGAGATTTTAAAATCCTGTAGCACAAGTAGTACTGGGAGATGATCATGCAGGACTTTAGAGTGTGCGCTTTGGGAGATGTTTTTGTGCACGGCGATATCAATGAAGTCTGGAGGTGAGTCATGAGTAGGTTCATCGGGGTAGCTCACATCTAGGTCCATAACCTTGATTGCGTTTTGGAGCCTTCTCCCGCTTGGGTTAGTGGTGGTGGAACCCCAGGCAGAATGTTTGCAGTTTAGGTCCCCTGATATGATGGTCGGTGTGTCCGTTGAAAAAATGTTATAGATATCGATTTGATCTAGATAGGTGTTTGGTGGTTCGTAGCACGAATACAGGTTCATATTTAACCCGTTTTTGATTGAAATTCCTGTTGTTTCCAGGCTTGAGGTGGTGGCATGAATAGGTGCATGGCTGTATTTCTTGTGGATGAATATGGCAGTTCCACCACCTTGTCCGGTTAGTCAGTCGTTGCGCAGGGTGATGAAGTTTTGAATCCTCATTTTATGGCACAGCTTAAGCCAGGTTTCTGACACTAGTGCGATGTCGATGTCGTGGTCGTTCAGGAATTCTGAGAATTGTTGTTTTTTGTTTCGGAAACTGCACGCGTTCCAGTGAACGATTCGAAGGCTATTTTTATGCATATTTTTGTGATTTATTTACATCTAAAGGTGTCTACAACGTTCTTCATGATATTGGCTATTATTACGGGGTCACTGAGAGCCTTTTTGTTAGTGTTCTCTAGTTGGTTGACCTTAGTGGCTGAAGGAGGATTGGGACGTTCTTTTTTAACATGTGGAGGTTTTTTCTTGTTTTAAATGGGATGGGGAATTTCAGAAGGGTTTGGACCTATAGGGTTGGATATTTCTTTTTCTGTATTGAGGTTTAGTTTCTGATTATTTTGAGTTTGGGGCACTCTATTTATCTTTCTGTATAGTGGGCAAACTCGCCAACTTGCTGTGTGCTGACCCTGGCAGTTTGCACATTTAGGTGGGACTTCTTTTTCTTTGGTGCATTCGGATGTGAAATGATTTTCTCCACATTTTAAACATTTGGGAGTTTCCCTGCATTTAAACTGAGAGTGCCCAAAGTTTTGGCACCTATGGCATTGTCCGGGGCCTTTGGGAGCCCTGTAAGCCTCGACGTTGCACTTCATGTCGCAGAGATCTGTGATATTGTAGATTTCTTTATTCCTTGCAGTCCTAGGAAGGGTTACCTGGATTAGTGGGAGCTCCTTATTTGTTCTTGAATTTCGTAGTCTTGCAAGTTTGGACATCTCGTATCCCTTGTTTTCCAGATTCTCTTGAATTTCGGGGATGGTGATGCAGCGGTCGAGACCTCTAACGAACACTCTAAGGCACTTTTCGTCGTCTAGGATATTGAAGTGGAAGGTGCAGTAGCGATATTCCAACCACTTGGTAGCTATCCGGTAGTCTGATGTTGTGTGAGTCTGAACGTTGATGTATCGGCCTGATGTGTAAAATTCTGGCTTTTGTTTGGTACACTTGATAAGACCATCTCTAAGGCCTGACCATTCCTTTACTCCGCTTATTTTAATTGGGGGTATTCTGATCTTTGGGTTAGGGGTGGGATTGTTAGGTTTGTTATTCGATGTTTCGTTAGATTTCTTTTATGAGTTTGAGTTTTTATGGTTTTGTTCATGATTTGGCATTTTTTGGTGCCACCTCGATTTCCATTTCGACTGTTTCTGCTTCATGAGGTTTTTCAGGCTGTTTATTTTGTAATTTTGGTTCAGGAATACCTTGTGACCTTTTGTTGGAGCACCTGGTTGTTTTTTGCGTTGTTGTTTCTTTTGCGGCTACTGGTGATTTTTCTCTTGGGCGCTTCGCGGGAGCTTTTGTAGTATTGTGTTCTAGGTAGTTTGAGCGCAGTTCGCACAGTTCCCTTTCGTAAAAGTCAATAAAAATTATTAGCTCGGCAAAGTTGGTTTCGACCGCGCCGGAGTATTTTTTCAAAGCTTGAGAATATTCTTCATTTTTTAATTCTGGGCATTCTGGAAGTTTCCAAATTGAATATTTACGGGTACCTACCGGGTATTTGGGGTTGGTAAAATTAGTGTTGGGGGCTTCTGGTGCAGGGAGGTCTTCCATGGTTCGGGTTTCTCGCGTATATCTATATATATTGAAATCAAATTTTGTATGTTTGTTTTTTTGTATGTTTGTATATCGGTATACAAATTCGCAGTAGTTCACTAATTCAAACCAAAATTTCCATACATAGGTAAAAAAATACGGGGAAGATGATAGGCTATTTTAAAAAAATATATAAATTAATTATTAAAACTATATATTCAAATTATTCTACTTAGCTCACGAACAGCGCCCTCTATCAAAGATTAGATTGAATTATGCTGATGCAAACAAATAGATATATATATATATAATGCTAATAACAAACAATTATAAAAAATCTTATCTAAATATATATCACTCGGGTAGATATGCACACGGGTCAATCCCGGGGCGATGCCCGGGTCATCCGTCTAGTAAAATATATTTTTAAATAAGTTTTTAGACATATCTATGGTTCACAAACCGCTTCAGGGATATTTGTAGAAACTGGATTTTCAGTAGTTTAGGAGTTTTTTTAGGAACACAAGGAGAAACAATTAAAATTTTAATTTATATTTATAAAGATTTAAATTTATATACAGTAGAGTCTCACATGAGAGACCACCCAACACTTGGTTGAACTGTTCTCTCTTGGAGATGGCCTCTCATCAGAGATTCTGCCTGACAAGAAATATTAATTGTTATATTGTATAAGTTCTTGGCTTAAGTAGTTTCAGGTAGATTCTGTGGTGAGTCTCTAGTGTATATTCTTTTCCTTATTGCTTTTTTGCTCAAAATATGTCATTTTAACCATTGTGAATGTTTCTCACAACAATTTAACTACCTGTATCATATTTTATTGGAAAATAAATCATTTCTGAAAGTATAATGTCTGTGAAAAAGGAACATCAATAAAAATCATCAAGAACAAAAGAAGAATGTTTTGACATGAAGAACAAAGGATGATCTTTAATTTTTAAATAACCTTTTGTATTTAGATTTATAATCTTTTGCATTTAATCATTTCTTACTTTTATAATGTTGTGCTAAATATATAAGCCAATAAATAAATTTTATATCGAAATGCTCCAACTCTTCAATGGAAAATTAACAACAATTTCAATTCTTCAGATACTTTTTAATATTTCAGTTTTCAGTAATACATTGTTGTGTGTCGACAACCTAACTTCTCTACAACTAATCAAAAAACATGTTCCATTATATATCATATCTTTAACACTGTGTCATATTTCCAAAAACCTTTAGTGTAAATCCCTATATATATATATAAAAGTCAGTGTATGTATGTATGTATGTGTGTTTGTTCCTATGTCGGCTATACACGTCCACAATACGTTACTAATCTGACTGAAATTTTAACAGTATATAGAGTAGAATATGAAAAAACTTATAGTGAAAATTTCAGGTCTCTATTCCGAATTTTCATCGAGTTATTTGCAAATTGCGTGGCAAATTTGCCCTTTCGCTCGCAAGCAGCGCCTCTAGCGGTGAAGATGGAAGGTAATATCAGCTGACCTAATGTACATGTAAAAAGGGGTTTTAACAGGACATAGAGAAAATATTTTTTAGTCAGAAAATGATGATGAAAATATTGCTGTATCATCATTTGATTACAGTGATAGACAAAACTTAAGAAAGTTGTACCTTATAGCATATATATATCGGGATTCAGACAATAACTCTGAGAGGTATTTGACGCACAGTGATATAAACAGTGATATATCACGGGATCTAATGGAATCTTGACAATCTGCCAAAGAGGTGTTTAGCTGGCAAAGTGGCTGGGCCAAATCTATGGCTAAAATATAGATGGAAATTTTGCCGGGAGGATATGGATATAAAGAAACAAAGGTCGCCTCTCCCGTCAAAACAGACGTCAAAACTAGACGCCATCCATGTTTAGCCATAGATTTGGCCCAGTCACTTTGCCAGCTAAACACCTCTTTGGCAGATTGTCAAGATTCCTTTAGATCTCATGGAATAAAGTCCGCCCTAGACTGACGAGGGCCATTAGACCGAAACCGTGGTCTCTAGGTGGACGCTTTTCAGTTTTCCAAAGCTGGTGTTGTGGCTTGGTCACCGACCCGAGGCCGCTAGTTTGCGGCGACGGTCAATGGATGGCGTCTAGTTTTGACAGGAGAGGCTGAATCAACAATACAATTTAAAAATTAGCCTTTAGACATCTTTGGATCAGAAGCCTCTCCAAGGAATCTTGGATTCTGTATGTTAGGATTTTTTAGCGAACAGATAGGAGAAACAATCAAATATTTATATATAAAGAAAACCAAGTTTACCTGAAAAATACAAAACAAGTTGTTTACAATAAAGACCAATACATCAAGTTTAATAGATTCTGCAGGCTGTATATTTTAAGACGAAAGTATTGACTGTTGGCCACTGACTCTTTCTGATGTAATCATTGGATGTGATTAATTTACTTGGTCTACACGTTGTTCTAACTGTTGTAACTTTGTGTACATATTTCATACGGTGTACATATTTCAAGCTACTATTTCTAATTACTATATGCAAAAATTTTACATCGAATGTGTAATTTGCGTGCTTTCCAATTTTTAATTATGTTATTCTCACGATGATTTGATTATAATTTCAGATTTACACGCAATTATCCTAATTGTGGATATGGCGTGTCTTTGGAACTGTTAAATAAATAAATATATAAAGATTTATATACAGTTGAAACTCACATGAGAAGCCAGCAAAATACTTGTGTAAACTGGTCTCTCTTGGAGATGGTCTCTCATCATAGATTCTGCCTGACTTGAAATACACCCATACCTCGCTTTGCGTCGGGGTTACGTTCCAAAAAAACACGACGCAAAGTGAAAATAGGTGAAGGCGCACTCAAAAACAAAGGTGTTGCCATATTTTTGAAAAAAAAATTAAAGACACGAATCCAAAACAACGCAACTTCGAAAATCTAACGACGCACAGTGAAAATAGTAAAAATTAAGCAGCGACGCAACTTCGAAAAAAACCCAAAACGAAACGACGCAAAGCGAGGTATTGTTGTACTATTTGATAAAAGACTATGTTTGGAAGTGTTTGGCTTAGCCATGTTTTTCAGGTAGTTTCTGCAGCGAGTCTCTAGTGTATATTCTTTTCTTTACTGGTTTTCCTTAAAACATTTCATTCTAACTATTGAAAATGTTTCTCACAACAATCAAAACTACCTCGATTATATTTTATTGGAAATAAAATCTTTCATTCTGCAGATAATTTTCGGTTATACAACCAACCATATTTAACTAAAAAAATTCATGTTCTATTATATAACATAACTTTAATACTTTACCATATTTACAAAACCTTTCAGTGTTAATATTTTGTGGCGAAGAAATAATTTATTACTTAATATTTACGATTATTCAATGAAAATATTCAACAGATTATAAAATATACTTAGAAATATTGATATAGAAATAAATATACTCTAGGAGCCAGGGTACCTATATGTTACTACATATATGTGGTAACCGAGGGTCTCTCGCTGTGGTATGGTAACCGAAAGGGGCAAACCTGTAGTAACCGAGAGGGACAATCAGGGCGTGGAGAAATTTCCAGTACCTCTCTGCACCTTTGGAGACCTTTAACAGTTCTCACAGAGTACAGGCAGTCGTGGTCGAGGCAGAGTGGAAAGCTTGGGAATGTCCACACACAAAAAAAATGAAGACACAGTTGCACTAGGAAAGTTCCGTGAACAGATAAAAGTTGAGCTAGAAGCGAAAGATGGAGATTGAAGAGTTCTTACTGGTCTACATGGTCGATGAGGAGGACCTAGGTGACAACCGACGAGGGCTTCCGCTGATGGTGAAGTGACTATATTTTTGGCTAGGACAGAGGCCTTATATATCTTTGCCGAGAGAGGAAGTATTTCATTTCAGCATATGCAACAAGAGCGTGGATCGGCTGGCGAAATTGTACACTGTCGCCGCCTTGAGAGTTTCCTATCTATCTTTAGACTTTGTTGTGGGACTTCTAAATCTATATCGATTTTAGACGTTTTGACTTCTATCTCTTGCTTTAGCTCAACTCTTAATCTATTACAAAGTTTTATTTATTTATCCTCAGTTTATACAAAGTACCATGGTACATTACAAATGGTGATGTAATGACACATATCAATCATGTTTATAATCATTTACAGATGTGCTTCTATTATACAACATGAAAATCTTGTTATAAGTTATATACAATATGGGGTTGTTAGTTCAAATTACCATATATATTTATTATATACTAGACGTATGACCCGGCTTCGCCCGAGAATTCCTCCAATTGCAATTTCCTTCATACTGAAAGTACATCAATAATAAATATTAGAAGTGCCATAAAATAGCAATACAGAAGTAACACATAAACTACAGGAAAAATGTATGTGTGATGGCAAAAATTGTTTTATATTAGTGTTTAGGTATTTGATTTAATTAATATAGTTGATATAATATATATTTATATTATACTAGACGAATGGCCCGGGCAACGCCCGGGTTTTACCCGAGTGTGTATATATTTTAAAAACGTTTTAATTCAAATACTATTCGTTACAATTATAAATTGGCGCCATGGATGTCACTCTTGTGAAACGTCCTGTTCCAAACTGTGTGTTTTTAAAATGTTTTAATTAAAATACTATTCGTTACAATTATAAATTGGCGCCGTGGATGTCTCTCTTGTGAAACGTCCCGCCCCAAACTGTGTGTGTCTTGAAAATATAAAAATAAAAATGTGAATTTTCATAAAGATTTCATCATGTCGATTTTTTTTTTTTGCATTTCACCTACTAAATCGATAGAGATAATTACATTTGCAACATGAACTTAGGTATATTGACTAAATAGAAAACTGCATAGTAATAAAGATCATTTTTTAAAGGAACCATATCGTTTTTTTTTTCAATAAAATCGAAACAAAAATTAACGATAAATAACGATAATTGCCTTAAAAAGAAATTGCCTTAAAAAAAAGAAATATTCGCGGTGATTTTGTCTTGCATTCGTTTATACAATTATTATATACGAATGACCCGGGCAACGCCCGGGTTTTACCCGATTAAATGCTTTTATTCAAATACTATTCATTACAATTATAAATTGGCGCCGTGGATGTCATTCTTGTATAATATATAAATGAGTTTTAAAAATTGTAAAAAAAAAAAAAATGCATCGGCCGGGAATCGAACTCGGGCCGCCCGCGTGGCAGGCGAGCATTCTACCACTGAACCACCGATGGTTTTGAAAAATCCCATCCGTGAGCTTCAGACAAACAAACAGACAGAATAAGGCAAATATATAAGTAGATACGAATGACCCGGGCAACGCCCGGGTTTTACCCGAATAAATGCTTTTATTCAAATACTATTCGTTACAATTATAAATTGGCGCCGTGGATGTCATTCTTGTATAATATATAAATGAGTTTTTAAAAATTGTAAAAAAAAAAAATGCATCGGCCGGGAATCGAACCTGGGGCGCCCGCGTGGCAGGCGAGCATTCTACCACTGAACCACCGATGGTTATGAAAAATCCCATCCGTGAGCTTCAGACAAACAGACAGAATAAGGCAAATATATAAGTAGATATAATATAAATGAGTTTTAAAAATTGTACAAAAAAATGCATCGGCCGGGAATCGAACCCGCGTGGCAGGCGAGCATTCTACCACTGAACCACCGATGCTTATAAAAACTAGCCGAATGACCCGGGCAACGCCCGTGTTTTACCCGATTGAATGTTTTTATTCAAATACTATTTGTTACAATTATAAATTGGCGCCTTAAATAAATGCATATCCTAATCCTAATCAATCAGTCATAGGCCGCCTCTGTCACGGATGGCCGGCGCCCTCCTATTGGACGGCTACGATCACGTGTCATCGTTGGCGCGTAGGTGACCTTGAGTGACGTAATGCCCCCCCCCCCTGCCAGCTGCGCGCGCCCGTTGGCTGCCGGCGAGCACGTGACCTCCCTGTGCGCGCGCATCCGTGACAGAGGCAGCCTGCCAATGACTGACTGATCAGGAAAGACTCTCGTTACTATATATATATAATATAATATAATATATGTAGTATATAATAGACTGTATAGATGTTACAACAGTGATTCTTAGGTCGCTGGTTCAAATCCGGCTCGAGGGAGTTTTTTATTTTTATTTTTATTGGCTGCTGGCGAGCACATGACCTCCCTGTGCGCGCGCATCCGTGACAGAGGCCGATGAGGAAAGACGGTCGTGACTATATATATTAATGGCTATATTTGGGTATTCAATCCATTCCGGATTACTCCGCGTAAAAAATAAGTTCTTCAAATGAAAAAAAGAAACAGCTAAAAATACTAATCAAAATGTAGCCGAAAAATTTCCTCAGGTTAATAAAAAGCGACATGCAAAATTTGGTACCAATTGGTTCAGTAGTTTTTGAGTTTATCGCGAAACAGACAGACAGAGATTGACTTTTATATATAGAGAGATATATATATATATCTCCTTTCCTTTCCTTCCTTTCCTTTCCTTTCCTTTCCTTTATCCTTTCCTTTATCCTTTCCTTTCCTTTTCCTTCCTTTCCTTTTATATCTATAAAAATGAAATGCGAAATCGATGTTTGTTATCGCTTCACGCAAAATCTACTGACTCAATCATTATGGAATTTCGCATGTAGGTAGCTGAAGATTTCGTTTAACATATAGGCTATTCAAAAAACTAAAAAAGTTGATGTGCTTTTTTAAAAAAATAAAAAACCAAAAAGCGTTAGTTCCAGCCTTTTACCGCTTGGGCGCAGCACTGGTCGCGACGATAAATGAATTTGATTGGTTAATAATTAACACGTGGCTTGTTTACACGATGTATGTTAGTTTGTTCACACGATGAATGTTTTTAAAAGGTAAGATTATCCAATCGCCGTGAAACTTTAGGAAGTTATTTACTATACTACTGGGAAGATTTCTGGTTTGAATTTGATTTGAAATAAATATTCTTTGCAATTTTATTTGCAAATTTTCTACCTCCACTCGCAAGCAGCGCCTCTAGCGGCGTCTGGTGAAATTATATTTATAAATTGTAACAATGCTTAAAATGTTTTCCAAGTATAATAAATTTAATTTGAGAATTTAGTAATATAATATTCCAATGACGTAAAAAATACTTGGCATTTCAATATTAATATATATTTAATAAAAAAATTGTAACATTTTTGTGTTGAATGTTAAAATGTAATGTTAAAATATATTTTTACATTGTTAATTTAATTTGCTGTTGTTTTATAAAAATGATGATGCAACTTCAATTGTTGTTGTGAAAATATCTTTATTTACGGAGCTTCTAACCATAATAAATGATTTTTGAGCCCCTAATTGTTGTTTATTATCGTTTGTTTATATAAAAAATTACATTGTATGTGATGATGATAACAAAATGAATTTTTAAATTAATATATATTATTCATTGAGAAAAAAAGAAATAATTAATTATCAAATTCACAAAAGTGACAATATATTATTTGAAATATAATAAATATTTTCAAAAAATATGTGTTTTTCAAAAATATATTTAAACGCAAATAACAATATTTTTATTTATATACGTTTATAAATCAATATATAGGTGGATTGGATGTTTTCTAGAATAGTTTTAACAAATGTTCGTTAGGCAAACATTTACTCGGATAAAAACTGTGCGAAGCCGGGTACATTCGCTAAATACAGTTATTTATATATTTTCGTTTGTGGCAAGATACTATTCCTTCAACTTCAAATTACCGAGTGAGCCAATTAATACTGATTTTTTTCAACTTATCGAGTATTTTTCAAGAGACCGGAAAAAAATTATCGAGAGTGTAGACAAGTATAGATTCAGTAGGGATTGGATGTTTGCTAGAATCGTTTTAACAAATGTTTGTTAAGCAAACTTTTACTCGGGTAAAAATCGGGCGAAGCTGGGAACATGTTTGTCGGCTATGCAAGCCCTCAATATGTAACTAATCTCGCTGAAATTTGAACAGGACAGAGAGTTAAATCTGGAAGAGTTTTTTTGTCGCACTTTAACCAAGAAAAATTATATTTAACCAAGTACTGAGCAACAATATTTTTAGTCAGAAATGATGATGACAATATTGCCGTATCATGCTTGATTGCATTAAAAAAATCTTTTGGAGAATATTCACTAAAGCAGACCACGGGCGAAGCCAGATAATGATTAATAGTAGGCAAGAACAAAATTCTACCAGCGAAACATTCACTCGAGCAGAAGACACGAAGCCAGGTCATCTCTATATATAAAATATCGTTTATCGGCCTTTTGGCTGAGATCATGTATATCTCTAGATATTTTTATTTATGTATATCTTTTAAAAAATATATTCAGTAGAGAGTGGATAATGTTTGCTCGAAAAATAAATTTCATATATAATATAAATATATGACGTAACTTATATAGTTATCATTATTATCATAATATTCTGTGTGTTCCAGAATATTATTATCAATAATATTCATTAGGCAAACTTTCACTCAGATAAAACCCGGGCGAAGCCGGGTACACATCCGCTAGTATATATATATACATAACTATATATATATTATTTCTATATTTTAAATGATAAAAGAATACTCATCATTTAAAATATCACTGACCTTTAAAAAGTATTTTTCAAATGAATAAATAATTAATATTTTAATGACAAAAAAATATATGTTAAAGTGTAATGTTAATATGTTTTTTTTTTTTTTTTGAACGCGACTATCGGACGTGCGGACGTGCTTCGCTTGGCTCTGCTAACTCCGGTAAGCTTTGTTTATAAAACTTCTTCCTTACCTGTTATAAAACTAAAATTTTATATATATAGCTTAATTCAAAAATAATATTAACTTTTGATCGGCAATTGCTGTTTGAATTTTCGAAGGTTTAGTATTAAATATGTAAAAATTTGAAAATGAATGATCTAATTGTAGAACGATTAGATGAACTATGCAAATATTTTACGGATAAATTTGATAACAATCAAAAAACATTAAATAAACAAGATATAGGATATTTAAGGGGAACAATAAAACAGATAAAGGATAATATAACAGAATCACTTAAAATTGATCAGAAAATAAACAAAATCGAAGAATGTATGCAAAATAACTTTATGGTTATCAATAACGATTTATCAAAGATAATTGGGAAGGGTTTAAGTAAAGATTCGTATGCAGAAGTGGCTAAAAATAAAGATTACTTACTTACACAAAAAGTACGACAAAATACTAAGGAACAAACCATTTTTATAACAGCTAATGAAAATCAAGCAATATCACAGGTACAACAAAAGGTAAATGAGGGTATCAAATTTCTTAGACAAGAGGGCAATAAAACAAGAATCAATAAAATAATAAATACAAGAAAAGGAACGATCCTTAAACTGCCTAATGATCAGAATATAGACCAACTGATTGAAAGTTTCAAGAAGCTTGACGAAATCAACCAAATCAGCAAAATATATAAGCCAAAACTAAGAGATCCTACAATTTTGGTTAAGTCGATTAGCAAAATAACAGATCTAACAAATTTGGCAACGATAATCTGTGAGATGAACCCAGAACTTGCTGGGCTAAATAATGAGATCAAGGTCTTATTTCCTATTAAATCTGTAAAGGCTGAGCAAGATGTAGTTCTGAGGGTCTCCCCGGGGGCCTATGCTATTATTAAAAAACTTGGCAAAATATATACTGATATCCAACGGTGCGATATTAGGGACAAAGTGCTTGTTGATCAATGCCAAAACTGTTATTTATTCCACCCTGGACATCGGACCAGAAACTGCCCAAATATAAAGAAATGTGTAAAATGTGGAATGGAAGGACAGCATCACTGCTCCGAAATAATAAGATGCAGCAATTGCTGCAAGCACCCATATTTTAAGAACGGAAATTTAGATCATAAACCAAATACCCAAGCGTGCCCGATCTATGAAAGAGAGATTAAAAACACGATGCAGCGTACCGATTACTCAACAATTCAAGAAGAGGAGAACAATAATTAAAACACCATTTGAATGCATATGAATGGAAGAAACACAGCTACTGATAGAATTAAAATTATTCAACAAAATGCTAGGAAAAGCAATACCTGCATGAGTGAACTATATTCATCCAAAAAATTCATAAACACAGACTTAATTCTGATTCAGGAGCCTTAAAAAATAAAAGAAGATATAATTTTTCCAGGAAACAATATAATATATCATCAGGAAAACAGTCCAAATATAAATACAGCAATAATTGTTAGAAACAATGCGTTACAAATTAAACTAATAAAAGAATTCACTAACTCCTTCGCCACAACCATTTCTATACAAACAGAAAGTAAGAAAATTGCTATATCAAATATTTATATTCACCCCAATTCTATGAGAAAGGAGCACGAAACATTCTTCAGATCACTAACTGAAACATTTATAAACACGCCCCCTAATTATAAGTGATGACTTTAACGCCAGATCGCCATTATGGTATGATATTCTGCAAAAAATTACAATGGGCATAGATTGATCCCCATCATTGACGAAACGAACTTAATCATACATAATAATAAATCCACTACATGTCGAAATGCTAGTGTGATTGATCTGACGCTGACTAACAAACAAGCAATAGCAGCTATCAGAGACTGGCACACAGAACAAATATCGCAGATCTCTGATCATGTAGCAATAATCTATGAAGTACATATAACTGACAATTTCACCACAGCTACTAATTATTCCACATGGAAATTCAGTGAAGAAAAGGCGAACTGGTCAAATTTTGCCCAGAATTTCATTAAAATAGATCAAAATAATATTGAAAACTTTTTAGATACAGCAAATACTAGGAAAGACGTCGATAGCGCGGTAAAAGAACTTTCGAACACGTTCATTGAAGCAGCGTATAATACTCTTAAACTAAGAAAAAACAAACAAATAAAAAACAACATAAACAGATGGTGGAACGCGGACTTGACACGCCTTGAGAGCTATTGTAAATACCTCCGTAACTCCTAGTATCGGGCGAAAAATCCCTCTATCCATATTCAACAACAGTATAAAAGTGCAAGAAACAAATACGTCAGGGAAATAAATAAGGCTAAAAGAATGTCTTGGAGGTTTTTCTTAGAGGACATCAAATCAAAAAACCCATATGGAAATTTATACAGGGTATACAAAAATATTAAAAACGGTTCTAACCGAAAGGGCATTTTGGAAATCTTAGAAGTGAATAAAGATGAAGAACGATTCCAGAAGACACACACACAAGTAGAACTTTTGAACAACCTTTTCCCCGATGATAGAGATAATGAAGACACAACCTTCCACAAAAACATAAGGAACTATACTTTAGGATTTCATAATAAAGAAAATATAATAATAACGCCCAATGAAGTAAATGGTATAATTGATGAGCTAAACTCAAAGAAAACGCCTGGAATTGATAATATTTCTAACAATATGATAAAACATACTAAACAACTAATAGTTCCAATACTGGTGAAACTTTTTCAAAAATGCTTAGATTTAAATTATTATCCGAATGAATGGAAAAAATCTGAGGTAATAATTATTCCCAAACCAGGTAAAACAGACATGAAAATTTATAAAAGCTACAGACCCATTTGTCTCAACTCAAATATTTCCAAAATATTTGAAAAAATAATTAACAACAAACTAATAAAATTTTATGAAGACTCAAATCTGCTTAACAATCGTCAACATGGATTTAGAAGATCAAGATCTACTATCTCTGCATTAAATGAAATTGTCAAAATAGCTCTAGAACATAAAAACAAATAATATACAGCTATAATCGCAGTTGATATAAGTGGAGCGTTCGACAATGCATGGTGGCCGATGGTGCTGAAAAGACTAGATGAGGACAACGTTCAAGCTTCAATAATAAAACTACTACAGTCTTTTCTTAATAATAGAAGAGTGAGATTTAGATACTCATCAAATGAAACCCACAAAAAATTAAGTAAGGGATGTCCACAGGGTGGGCCTATATCCCCTACAATATGGAATATTATTCTAAACGATTTATTGAATAACTATTCAGAATCAAACAGTGAAATCATTGCTTATGCGGATGATTTAACTGTGATATGTTGGGGAAACAACTTGACAGAACTTCGGAATACAACAGGAAAGGTCATGGGGAGAATATTAGACTGGTGTGGGAACAATAAGTTGACCGTATCTGAAGAGAAAACGAAAATCTTATACTTGTTTAATAGCAAAATAGCTGCAAAAATTCCTAACACTATCACTGCCAATCGGGTAGAAAAACTGAAGATTATGGGAATAACTTTTAAAAATCATAGAAATAAAAACAAATTGGATTTTGTGCCCCATATTGATGAGATTATTACTAAGACAAATAGAGCTAGTGGATACCTAATTGGATTAACCGGGAAAGCATGGGGACTGGACAGTAAAAGAAGAATAGAACTCTATAAGACACTGTTTCGAAGTTCACTAACTTATGGTTCCACGATCTGGTACAACTTTATACCCAAAAAAGTCAAAGATAAATTAAACTCTCTGCAGTACAAAATTTTGAAGCACAGTACACAGGTTTATAATTCAACATCTTCAAACTGTACTCATATTGTTGCTAGAACACCAAAGCTCACGGATTTTATTGAAACAAATATACTAAAAATGAATATTGGATACAAAAAATCAGATCCAACTAAAAGAAAAATGATATCTAATTTTATAAACCAGAAATTTGAGGAATACTATGGAGGTGCCAATGATAATTTCAAGGGATTCTTTGATACTTCAAGAATTCTTAACTATGTTCAACCCAACTTCTATAACGTTCAATTTTTTACTGGACATGGTGACTTCAACACATATTTGTTTAGAATTGGCAAAATTGGTTCACCTGCATGCACTTGTGGAAACGAACAACAAACCCCTGAACATCTTCTGATAGACTGTCCATTAACTTCTGATCTAAGGGAAGAAAACCAACTTTACCTGACTAATAGAAAACAAGCTGCTTGCGCAATAAAGACCAATACATCAAGTTTAATATATTCTGCAGGATGTATATTTTGAGGCGAAAGCGTTGACTGTACATATTTCAAGCTACTACTTATAATTGCTATATGTAAAATTTGACATTGAACGTTTAATTTTAATGATTTCCAATGTTCAATTGTATTAATTGTATATAATTTAAAATATACACGCAATTATCCAAATTGTGGATATGGCGTGTCTCTCCCAACTGTTAAATAAATAAATATGTAAAAAATATATATGTTAATAAGTTAAATTATTACATATGTAAATTCAATACAAAAAAAATAATTTGTATTTACAAATATTTACAAAAGAGGAAATTTGAATTTGCCTATATATTTGAGTGTTAAAAAAAATAAATGTTATTTCCTCTATGAATATTTGAACTAGAGCATTGTAGAATTCTCTAAATTATTGCTCATGGTATTTTAGTAAATCTTTACAATTTTTCACTTTCAAACGATTTAAAGCCTTGTGTATATCGTGTTGTCTTCTGAACGCTACAGAAACCTGATTTAAACGAAAAGAAAATAATTCAAAATTGAAAATCTATATAATTTGAATGAAAATCTTTCGTTTTAAATTCAAGTTTGGAATAAAGTTCAGCGCCCACTAATGTTTTCGGAGGACGAAAATAACATATATGACTCAGAAAATAAGTACATGTATGGAGAGAACGAGGATTTTGAACTCGGACATGAATCTACTTTTGAGGTTTTTTCTACAGATCAGGTTATGCAAACCATGAATGAAACAATTAATGAACTTTATAAAATCGTTAAAATTCCACCAACACCTCTCAGAATTTTGTCAAATCATTTTAATTGGGACCTGGCAAAATTTTATGATAGATATTATGGCGGAGATCAAAGAAGCCTATTTGAAAATGCTCATATGGTAAATCCACTTGAAAACCTACGACCACTTATTGATGGAACAAATGGAAGACCAAGCATTGAAAGGTGTGAAATATGTTTCTTGGAATTTCCATCCAACATCATGACAGGAATAGGATGCGGTCACAGGTTTTGTCAAGAATGCTGGAAAGAATATCTGACCAGCAAGATAATGCACGATGGCATGAGTGAGAAAATCTCCTGTCCAGCTTCAGAATGTGACATATTGGTTGATTACCAAACAGTAATGAATCTAATTGAAGTTGAAAAAGTTAAACAGAGATACCAACAATTAATAATCAACAGCTACTTGGCGTACAAAGATAAGCTGCGATGGTGTCCTTTTCCGGATTGTAACAACGTAATTCAGGTACAAAGTGTTGAGTCACGACCTGACAGATGGAAAACTTCCATTATCTGTCCTATACTTAAAAAAGGAAAATCCATGCATGAACCAACAAGCTACAGGCCCATCTCACTGCTACCTGCCAACTCAAAACTATTCGAAAGAATTGTTTTAAGAAGACTCAGAAAATCCCTCAGAGAAAAAAATCCACTCAGACCTGAACAATTTGGCTACCAAGCCAAGCACTCAACATTGCACCAGCTAGTTATTGTCCCTGAAAAAATAAGAAAAGCCATGGACCTAGGCCAAATAACAGGAGCCGTATTATTCGATATTGCCAAAGCATTCGACAAAGTCTGGCACGAAACCCTTCTCTACAAAATGTGCAAAAAGCACCTTCCTGGAGACATCATAAAAATAACGCAAAACTTCTTAACAAATAGAACATTCAAGGTACGAGTCAAAGACGAACTTTCAACAGCTAGGAACATCTTTGCCGGGGTCCCCCAGGATCAGTCACAGGACCAACCTTATTTGACATATATATAGACGACTTCCCCTGTATTGAAGACACCTCTTTACACCTATTTGCCGATGATACCGCCATTTTGGCCTCGACATACGACTTCGACAGACTCCACATGAAACTCCAAGAGGCCTGCATCTTTTCCACTCTCTGGTGTAAAGAATGGCGAGTCACAATGAACCCCCAAAAAAGTGAAGCAATAATTTTCTCCAGAAAAAAAGACAAAATTAAGAAACCTTTTGACGAACTTTTTGTCTTCGAAGACAATATTAAATGGAAAGAGAACATCCGATACCTAGGGATGACCCTAGACGAGCACCTAACCTTCAAAAAACACATCGAAAACAGAATTAATTTGGCGAAAGCTGCCCAACACCGATTATCCCTACTTCTAGGACCAAAAAACAAATTATCCCTTCATTTCAAAAGAACCATTTACACGTCAATAATAAGACCAATACTCATATATGGCCACCCCATTTTTATGACAGCACATAAGACCATCCTTAAAAAGCTAGAAGTCTTCGAAAATAAAATGATCAGAAAAATTATGTATCCACCCTGGTTCGTTCGGAACACAATCCTCAGGAACGATCTAAATATCGAAAATATCAATGACTACATTATTAGACAATCATTTAAATTTTATGAAAAATCTGAAAAATTAAAAAAAAACCACCTTAAAGGAAGCCACAAACTACAAATGCGGAAAAGGAAAATAAGAAATTTAAAACCTAGAAAAATTCTCCATCAATTATGCCAGAATGACGAAAAGTGGAAAAAAAGAAAAACAAACTCACCTTGAATATCAAACAAGCCAGAAAAAACCTACTCAAGAACAATATCCCCAAGGACCTAAAAAACCGGTCCCAAGGACATCATTATAATTTATAATTGTAAACGTCCTGCTCCAAACTTTGTTTCTGAGAAGCGATATTTTTATTTAGAGATGATCTGGCTTTGTGTCTTCTGATCGATTGATGTTTTTCTGTACGGAATTTTGTTCCTGCACACTAAAAATGAACTGTCATCACCCGTGGTCTCTGCTTTTGGGAATTTTTCTGATAATCAAACATGATACAGCAATATTGTCATTAACATTTTCTGACTAAAAAACAACTATTTTTGCCCAAAACCTGTCAATATCAATTTTATTGGCTGAAAATTCGACAGATATCTATTCCAGATTTTTTTCTATGTCCTGTTAAAACACATTTCACATTTACATTAGGTCAGCTTATATTACCGCCCAACTTCACCGTTAGAGGCGCTGCTTGCGAGGAAAAAGGCAAATTTGCAAATAACTCGAAAAATATTCGGAATAGAGATCTGAAATTATCACTATGTGTTTTTTCCCGATTCTACTATATATACTGTTGAAATTTCAGCCAGATTAGTTATGGATTGTGGAAGTTTTTAGGCGACAAACATACATACATACACTGACTTTTATATATATAGGGATACATGATGTAGGATATATAACGGAATTGCTCTGGAATAAATAGTTTCCCGTTGATACTGTTCTAGTTCCATTGATCCTCAAATTCCTCATAGCAATGAATCAGAATAGTATCATCAGAAAAATAAATATATCAGAGAAATTCTCCCATATCCTATATCAAGTAGATTCAGCAATAATACGCACATTTTGCCTCTTCAAGTTCTTTCATCCATTTGGTTTCGCGTTTTGAAGAGGAAGAGCTTGAAAGATCGCGGTTTTAATAATAACATAAAAGTATTGCCGAGAGAGTTTTGTTTTTTTATAATATTATAATTATTAATGTCACTTTCACTCTCTCTCTATTTTTAATTAAAACAACTAATAAAAACTTCACATATTTGAAAGGTACATGAATAAATGAAGATATCTTTTGAAATATAGGGTTTCAGATGCCTATTCAAATTGAAGCAATTAATAATATTTATATTTTGTGGTTATAAAATAATATAAATAGATCTGGGAGGAATTCAAAGTCAATACAGTAGAACCTCCCTTTAGCGGACACCTCTCCTTAAAGGACAGTTTTCATTTGCATAATGACCATTTTTACTATTTAGCGACTCTCCAGTAAGAGGACACCTTTCCCTAAAGGACACACTTTGGCTCTGAAATAAGGCCCCCTTTACAGGAAGGTAGTTCTACTGTATTTCAAAATAGTAAAATATCAGAATAAGTTGCCTATTTAGTAATGATAAAATGGAATACTAATATTGAGTTCAGTAATAATGCATTCTTATAATATTTGTACGTTAACCATTTTAAAATAATAACATTAGGCCTTCAGGAAAAAGGCCTAATGTTCTTTATTTTAATATTTATTCAAGGGATCAATTTATCGAATTAGGCCGTTTATGAACAATTCTAGAATGGCAAAGAATTTCGAGGTATAAAGATTTCCATAAATCTTTCATCTATTTGTATAATATATACAAGGCATCTGCCACCATTTACCCTTATTTTGATTTGTCTCATAAACTGTATATTATAACAATTTCACTATTTCAGCATTTTTCAAAATGCTCACTCACAATGATAATGCAATTATTTAGAGTTTTTGATTGCGTCATATATATGTGAAAAATAGAGAATTAACAGGTGTTTTTTTCTCAAAATCCTAAAGTAAAATTCTGGAGGCTTATATGAGAATTTAAGTAAATGGCTTTCCTTGATTTATCAAGAAAAGAGGTTCGCCAAATATCATGGAACAAGCCTAAAGCAAAGTTAGATTTTTGTTCTTTTAGATGGAGCTCTGCCACCTAAACTGGTCATGTTAACAGTCAGGATATGCTATTTTTTAATATATTTTTTTAACAAATATTTTAAATATAACAAACAACAACAACAACAAAAAGCTTTATTAAGACAATTTAGTCTTATACGGATTCTCCATGCACAGAAATGTAGGGTACATACAAGAATAACAGTAGTAACAACAACAAAAGTCCCTGTTATGACATTTTGGTCTTATACAACTTCTCCACGTAGAAGAGGGTATATACAGGAACAATAGTTACAGTAATTAGCAATGCTATTTACAATGTGTCAAGGGAGATAGTAGCAGGAAAGGGGTTGGTGGGGAACTAGAATATTAACATGGGTAGATGTTATTATAACTCTTGAGGAAAGATTACGCGACAAAAAGTATTTTAAATATATATACATCTTTAATTAAAAAGGAATATATTGGATCAAAATACAATTTAATTTACCAATATATCAGTTGGCTGACCGCCAACCTATTTCAAGGTTTTAGAACATTTTAATGTGTGCAAACAACAAACTCGGTGCTAAGTAAAGTCAATAGAATTAAGCAAAAAAAGCGTTCAGCTAACTAAAATATTGGTAAAATAAATGGTATTTTGATACAATATATGTTTTTTATTTAATGATATATTTATGGATTGCTCTATTTTAAAATATATACTTATATATATATGTAGTAAATGAGTAGAGCTGACAACATCACAGTGGGCTCCTTATCCAACATTCAGTCATGGGTCGGAAGTGGAAGCGTTCTTTGCCTGAAGATAAAAGACCACACGCATAGGAGCATGGTTACCTCTGTTCAAGGGGTGGTTCCCAGGAAGGATGAGACTAAGGGTGGGAGTTCTCTCTGGGACTGGTCTGGTCAGTCGAGCAGCATAGCGGCCTAACTACTCTCCTGCCTTCAGCCTGTTCCTGGCCTCAGAACATCCCAGCTCATATTATAATGGTGATGTCAGAGCGCCCTCTTGACGTCCAATCAGGGATTGCCACGACCAATATATATATAAATCTCTCTTGTTTACTCGATTAAAAGTTACAACCAGTTTTACTATATTCCCCGACCCTTTTTCTCCCGGGTATTCGATTCATAATAGTCATTTTGTAGTTGGGCTTGCTGCTTCTATATACAACATAAAAATTAGAAATAAATTTATACACATATATGTATTAATGTGAAAAAATAATCAATAAAAAGGTCAGATCTTGATATTAAAAACAAAGAAGGCATATCCTGTCCACGAGCACATGTGATTTTACAGGTTAATCAACGTTTAGTGGATTTCTGTTCGACTAGATGACGCTCTGCCATCTGAAAGGCACATGTGATCGTGGTCAGGATATGCCTTCTTAATTTTTTAATATTTAATTATTTAAATTGATATGTGAATGAACACTCCAGAGGCTAGTGGCGA
Source organism: Cordylochernes scorpioides (assembly GCA_030710605.1). NCBI lineage: Eukaryota > Metazoa > Arthropoda > Arachnida > Pseudoscorpiones > Chernetidae > Cordylochernes > Cordylochernes scorpioides. The sequence goes on from CP092876.1 coordinate 77,271,220, forward strand.
CAAGAAAACTACGTCCCTAGAAAAAGTCGTGCTAGCTCCAGCAATAAGACCTCCCAGTACATCTCTTTGAACTTTCCTCCCAACTGTCATCTAACAACCCCGGCTCTAGAGTTCCCCCTTTACCTGGGTCCAAGGTCGGACTTTTCTTGTTCCTTGTTTTCCTGTTGTGAAGTTAGTCAAGCAAGTTTCAATAAAATGGGATATTTTCATTGTATACTAGCGGATGTACTCAACTTCGCCTGGATTTTAATTGCATAAAAGTTAGCCTAACAGAAATATGTAAATATATATTTACATTTATAAATAGATATAGATCTCAGCCAAAAATACTGAGAAGCGATATTTTTATAAAGAGATGATCTGGCTTCGTGTTTTCTGCTCGAGTGAATGTTTTGCTGTTAGAAATTTGTTTCTGCATTCTGAAAATGAACTGGCTTTTTTCTGATTTATAGATTTTTTCTTGAAATAATTTCGTATCTGACAATCAAACAGGATACAGCAATAGAGTTCTTATCATTTTCTAACTAAAAACAGCTATTTTGTCCAGAACTTGGGCAATTTCAATTTTTTTTCTGCACATATAAAGTAACCAGAAAAAATTCCAATGTGACCTATGAAGTTGAAACATTCGGAAACCAGAAAGGTCGTCGTAAAACGAGAGATTTTGCTCACATTTGTAGGATGAAAACTTATTTAAACCCAGAGGACCACCTAGAAGAGAACCCAGAAGGTGACTCGCCAAACTTCCAGGAAGAAGACATCCCCATTGAACGAACACAACAACCACAGACCCGCGAAGAGATCTCAGGCCCTATCACCCGTTCTCGAGCGATGAGCCTGAGAATGTAAGTCTCCTTCTGCCATTGGGTAAATGCTTTTTGTAGGAGGAGGGTATGTGGCGAATAAATATTTTATTATTTAATTTAATATAATTATTCAATGAAATATGTAAAACAAATTTTTATATTTTTAATATTTGTAAAATCATCATTTAGTTACCTAGCTTTCTTGCACAATATTCTCTAACTGTGTATAGTTTTGTTAATTTGATATTATTTGTCGATTATTCACTGTGACGTCAACAATAAATACTTTCAAGCCTTCAAATATACAAGGACTCGATTCAACGCTACATTATAAATAATTTAAAGAAAATATTCTTTACGGATTGAATTCAAGTTTGAAATAAAATTCAGCGTTCTCACTAATGTATTCCGAGGAAGAAGAGTACATCTATGACTCAGAAGATGAGACCAGCACTCAAGAATACGAAGTATCGGTGGAATTCGAAATTACAGGTTTGGAGGATGAGGCCAAATTAAAATTTACTTTTGAGGTTTTGTCTACAGATCAGGTTATGCAAACCATGAACCAAACAATTAATGAAGTTTATGAAATCGTTTAAATTCCACCAACACTTCTCAGAATTTTGTTAAATCATTTTAATTGGGATCTGGCAAAATTTTATGATAGATATTATTGCGGAGATCAAAGAAGCCTATTTGAAGATGCTCATATGGTAAATCCACTTGAAAACCTACGACCATCTCTTAATGGAACAAATGAAAGGCCAAGCATTGAAGAGTGTGAAATATGTTTCTTGGAATTTCCATCCAACATCATGACAGGATTAGAATGCGGTCACAGGTTTTGTCAAGAATGCTGGAAAGAATATCTGACCACCAAGATAATGCACGATGGCATGGGTCAGAAATTCTCCTGCCAAGCTTCAAAATGTGACAAATTGGTTGATTACCAAACAGTAATGAATCTAATTGAAGAAGAAAAAGTTGAACAGAGATACCAACAATTAATAATCAACAGCTACGTGGCGTACAAAGATAAGCTGTGATGGTGTCCTTTTCCGGATTGTAACAACGTAATTCGGGTACAAAGAGTCGAGTCACGGCCTGTCACCTGCAACTGTTCACATACTTTCTGCTTTGGATGCGGTGAAAGTTGCCATGAACCCGTTAAATGCGACTTGTTACGTAAATGGAAAAAGAAATGTTCTGATGACAGCGAAACATATAATTGGCTAAAGATCAATACCAAAGAATGTCCTAAATGTCTTTCTGTAATTGAAAAGAATGGAGGTTGCAATCATATGATCTGTAGTAATCCAAATTGCCGAACCCATTTTTGTTGGATATGTCTAGGACCTTGGGAATCGCACAAGGATTATTATAAATGCAACCAGTTCAAAGAGGAAGATAGCGCGGCTTTAGATGACCAGGAAAAGTCTAAACAGCCCTCAATAAATATTTCTTCTATAGTGTCCGTTACATGAACCACTTGCAGAGTCAAAAATTGGAAAAGAAGCTGAACGGTACAGTTGAGACCAAAATCAAGGAAATGAAAAAACTGAAAGTTTCCTTGGTAGATACCAAAAAATTAAGGCATTGTCTATATGTTCTGTGCCAGTCTAGACAAACACTGATGTACAGCTATGCCTTTGCCTACTACCTGAAAAAGAACAACCAGTGCATCATATTTGAAGAAATCCAAAGAGATCTGGAGACTGCCACTGAGAATATCTCGGAGTATCTCGAAAGAGATCACTCGGTGGAAAAGAACAGGGCAGAATTAAATATGGTAAAAGATATTGCTAACTACTGTGAAAATCGGCGGGAAAAACTTATAGAACACGTCAATGAAGGTTATGCGAGGGAATTTTGGGAATTCGATGAGTGAATTAACCCTAGTTTCTTTTTTTTTTTATGAATACTAGTCGTTGTAAATCTCTTAACTATGCATATTTTCCTTGTCATAATGTCATCAAAAAGTCTTGTGTCGAAATAAATTAAAGTATAACTTTGTCTCGTTTGTGTAATTTATGATCCTATCCATCCATTTTATTGATATTTATAAAATTCCAAATAAAATTTCGATGCTATATGCTTTTAAAGTTAGATATTGCTCACGTTTGATGTGTTTTTGAACAAAAGACTCACCCATAATAATAGTAAAAATTCTCCTAGGGTTTCTTTGAAACATATAAAACATAAAAATACGGTGTACCATGAAGTATATTTAAAGGTTTCTATATAACTTTCTATCATGTCTTGCTGCGCTCAAATTTGCGTGAATGTGTGTAGGTGTAATCAAATTTTAATATTTTTTAGAAACACGTTATGGCTATAAATGTAAAAACAGTATAACCTCACTGTAAAGGACACCTAATTGCAGAGCCAAAGTGTCCATTAGGGAGAGGTGTCCTCTTACCGGAAAGTTGCTAAATTGTAAAAATGATAATCTGCAATTGAAAACTGTCCTTTGTGGAGAGGTGTACGCTAAAGGGAGGTCTACTGTACTGGTTCAAACCTGGAGGGTGAGATTTGCCGTTATAGATTACTAGGCAAATGACCCAGGAAATGCCCAGGTTTTCCCAATAAAATATTTTTATTCAATTACTATTTGTTACATTAATAAATTAGCGCCGTGAATGTCACTCTTGTGAAACGTCCCGCTACAAACTTTCTGTGTTTTAAAATATAAAAATGTAAATTTTCACAAAGATATTACCGAGAAAGTTTTGATTTTTATAATATAGTGATTATTGTCATTCTCAATGTCTCTATCTCTATTTTTTAATAAAACGACTAATAAAAACTCAACATATTTGAAAGGTACATAAATAAAGGAAGATTTTTCAAATATAGGATTTCAGATGCCTATTCAAATTGATCCATTTAAGAATTTTCATATTTTGTGGTAATAAAATTATGGATAGATCTAGGAGGAATTCAAACCCAAAATTTTAAAATAGTCAAATATCAGAATAACTTGCTTATTTAGTAATCAGAAGATGTGATACAGTAGAACCTCCCTGTGAAGGGCACCTAATTGCAGAGTTATAATACCTTTTAGGGAGAGGTGTCCTCTTACCAGAGAGTTGCTAAATTGTAAAATGCTAATTTTGCAAATGAAAACTGTCCTTTGTAGAGAGGTGTCCGCTAAAGAGAGGTTCTACTGTACTAATATTGGGTCCAGTAATAATGCTTTCTTATAATATTTAAGCGTTAGACCGTTTTATGAACAAGTCTAGAATGGTAAACAGTTCACTGCCTTATTAGAATTTCACCTTGGTAAAACTAAAAAAAAGGTAGATGTGAGAATATTTTTAACTGATATATTTCATTCTACCAAGTGTGAAATAATTTTAGGAAAAAAATAATAAATTTTTTTTTTTAAATAATTATTTTAAATAAAAATTTAAAGTAAAAAATATTGCTAACTACTGTGAAATTCGGCGGGAAAAACTTATAGAACACGTCAATGAAGGTTATGCGAGGGAATTGTGGGAATTCAAAGAGTGAATTGACCCTAGTGTTTTTTTAATATAATTATATATTTAATATAATTAGTCATTGTAAATCTCTTATCTATGTATATTTCCCCTGTCATAATGTCATCAAATGGCTTTTGTCTATTCAAATTAAAGTATAACTTTTAAAAATATTTTTGTATCGTTTATGTTATTTATGTTCCTATCCATCGATTTTATTGAATATTTATATAATTCCAAAAAAAATTTCGAAGCGATATGCTTTTAAAATTAGATATTGTTCACATGTGATGTGAGCGCAGGAACAAGACTCACTCATAATAATAGTAAAAACTTTCCTAGGTTGTCTTTGAAACATATAAAACATAAAAATGCGGTGTACCATGAGGTATATTTAAAAGTTCGCTCTTCCATTTAGTTTCGCGTTTTGAAGAGGTAGATCTTGAAAGATCGCGGTTTTAATAATAAAAAATAAATAAAAAAGTATTGCCGAGAGAGATTTGATTTTTTATATAATTGTAATTATAAAAATAAAAACATAAAGCCTCCAGGGAAAAGTTTCTTTTAATATTAATTCAAGGGATTATTTTATCGAATAATTGTAATTACTAATGTCACTTTCACTCTCTCTCTCATTTTCATTAAAACAACTAATATAAACTTCACATATTCGAAAGGTACATAAATAAATGAAGATATTTTTTAAAAATAGGATTCAGATGCCTGTTCAAATTGAAGCAATTAATAATATTTATATTTTGTGGTTATATAAAATATAATTAATGAATCTGGGAGGAATTCAAAGTCAATACAGTAGAACCTCCCTTTAGCGGACACCTCTCCTTTAAGGACAGTTTTCATTTGCATAATTACCATTTTTACTATTTAGCGACTCTCTGGTAAAAGGACACCTTTCCCTAAAGGACACTTTGGCTCTGAAATAAGGCCCCCTTTACAGGGAGGTAGTTCTACTGTATTTCAAAATAGTCAAATATCAGAATAAGTTGCCTATTTAGTAATGATAAAATGGAATACTAATATTGAGTTCAGTAATAATGCATTCTTATAATATTTGAAAGTTAGACCGTTTTAAAATAATAAATTTAGGCCTTCAGGCACAAGGCCTCATGTGCTTTATTTTAATAATTATTCAAGGGATCATTTTATCGAATTAGGCCGTTTTATGAACAATTCAAGAATGGCAAACAGTTCACTGCCTTATTAGAATTTCACCTTGGTAAAACTATAAATAAAGTAAGTGTGAGATTATTTTTAACTAATATATTTTAATTCTACCTAGTGTGAAATAATTTTATACAATGAATTTCGAGGTATAAAGACCCAATAAATCTTTTATTTATTTATATAATATACCAGGTCTATTAGTATGAAACGCGAAAATGGCTGCCAGAGGGCGCTGTGCAACTTTATTTGAGCCGACGGTGCGCTGTTGAAGGCATTTTGTTTTTTGACTCACGTGGCATCAGCATGTGTGGTGTTTTAGAAAAATTCAAATCGTGGAAAATTTCTGGAGCCCGTGGAAAATGGTGATTTCCGAGCCAAAAAGTGTACAAGGCATCAGCCACCATTTACTCTTTTTTTGATTTGTCTCATAAACTGTATATTAAATCAATTTCAATATTTCAGCATTTTCAAAATTCTCACTCACAATGATAATGCAATTATTTAGTTTTTGATTGCGTCATATATATGTGAAAAATAAGAAAAAATTAGATAAATTATCAGGTGTTTTTATTAAAAGTCAAAAGCAAAATTCTGGAGGCTTACATGAGAAATTTAGTAATTGGCTTTTCTTGATTGATCAAGAAAAGAGGTTTGCCAAATATCATGGACCGAGCCTAAAGCAATGTTAGATTTTTGTTCTTTTAAATGTACCTCTGCCATCTAAACTGCTCATATGAACAGTCAGAATATGCCCTTTTTGTTTTAAATATATATATTTAAAACAAAAATCTTAAAAATATATATAAACATCTTTAATTAAAAAGGCATACATTGGATCAAAATACATTTTAATTTACCAATATATCAGTTGGCTGAACGCCAACCTCTTTCAAGGTATTAGAACATTTTAATGTGTGTAAACAACAAACTCAGCGCCAAATAACGTCAATAGAATTAAGCAAAAAAGCGTTCAGCTAACTGAACTATTGGTGAAATAAATTGTATTTTGATACAATATATGCTTTTTTATATAATTGAAGATATATTTATGGATTGCTCTATTTTGAAATATATATATATGTAATATGATCCTGTCGACTCTTCTGTGTGGCAATATAGTGGTAATGATGTGGTGAGGTGAGAAATAATGAAACAACAAGTTTGGAAGGAATTCCAGGCAATCAGCGAGAGAGAGCGGATCGACGGGCGACCGACCCGCTGAGCGACCGTTTTTTTCCCTGTGTACATAACCGGGGGACTATCCAAAATAGTCCCCAGGTGTTGACGGGCGGCCCCCTCAGGAATGTGGCCAAAATGGTCGTAAGTTAGTTGTCTTCTATCGACATCTCTCTCTCGTTGACTGTAGGTTTACTTTATTATTCCTGGAAGAGCATATATTATGACATATATATGTAGTAAATGAGTAGAGCTGACAACATCACAGTGGGCACCTTATCCAACATTCAGTCATGGGTAGGAAGTGTAAGCATTCTTTGCCTTAAGATGAAAGACCACACGCATAGAAGCATGGTTACCTCTTTTCAAGGGGTGGTTCCCAGGAAGGATGGGACTTAGGGTGGGAGTTCTCTCTGGGACTGCCCTGGTTAATCGGGCAGCATAGCAGCCTAACTACTCTCCTGCCTTCAGCCTGTTCCTGGGCTCAGAATATCCCAGCTTATATCAACCCAGCTGATGTCAGAGAGGGAGGACGTCCAATCAGGGACTGCCACGACCAATATGCATTTAAATCTCTCTTGTTTACTCGAGTAAAAGTCACGACTTGTTTTACTATACTTCCCAACCCTTTTTCTCCCGGGTATTCAATTCATTATCGTCATTTTGTAGTTGGGCTTTCAAAATATGAAATAAATTTATACACATATATGTGTTAATGTGTAAAAATAATCGTAAAAAAATAAAAAAGGTCAGGTGTTGATATTAAAAAACAAAGAAGGCATATCCTGTCCATGAAAAAATGTGTTTTTACAGGTTAATCAACGTTTAGTGAATTTCTGTTCCACTAGATGACGCTCTGCCATCTAAAAGGCACATGTGCTCGTGGTCAGGATATGCCTTCTTAATTTTTAATATGTAATTATGTAAATGTGGTAATGTGAATGAACACTCCAGAGGTTAGTGGCGACAAGAAGACAACGTCCCTAGAAAAAGTCGTGCTAGCTCCAGCAATAAGACTGCCCAGTACATTTCTTTGAACTTTTCCTCCCAACTGTCATCTAACCCCGGCTCTAGAGTTCCCCCTTTACCTGGGCCAAAGGTCGGACTTTTCCTTTTCCCTGTTTTTCTGTTGTTAAGTTATATGGCGCCACGACTATCACTGGGGACGTCAGCCTGTTTTTAACTTTATTTGTCCCAAGCAAGTTACAATAAAAGGGGATATTTTCATTGTATATTAGCGGATGAACTCAGCTTCTCCTGGATTTCAATTGCATTAAATTTAGCCTAACAAATATTTGATAAAAATATTTTCCAAGCAAAAATCCTCTCTCTGCTGATTCGATTTTTATGAAGAGGCTTATTAATATACTAGCCGAATGACCCGGGCAACGCCCGTGTTTTACCCGATTGAATGTTTTGATTCAAATAATATTTGTTATAATTATAAATTGTGGTCATGTGGCCTAGTGGTCATGGCATCTGCCCGGTAAGCGGAAGGTCGTGGGTTCGATTCCCATCCCTTGACACTTTTTTTATTTTATCCATTCTGACCAAAATCTATCCGTGAACTTCACACAGTGAACTTCACACAGACAGAATAAGGCAATTATATAAGTAGATATGTCATAATTTTCCTAATGCCCAAGAGTATATAAATCATTTTCGCCATAATTAATATGTTGAAATGTAAATACAAATTAACCTATATATAAATATGTACAAAATAAACGTGGGGGAGCCAGAGGCGCGACGCGTGAGCGCGCGCTCACGAGAGTGGAACAAGGTATTTTTCGAAGCATACATGCACAATAGCTGCCCCCTTCTATTCAATCACAACGGATACGACATATATATATAGGTATTAGAAAAATTGATTCAGCACAAAGTGAATATTTGCTTATAATTTTTTCGATTTTTATACAGAAATATGTAAATATATATTTACATTTATAAATAGATATAGATCTCAGCCAAAAAGACTGAGAAGCGATATTTTTATGAAGAGATGATCTGGCTTCGTGTTTTCTGCTCGAGTGAGTGTTTTGCTGTTAGAAATTTGTTCCTGCATTCTGAAAATGAACTGGCTTTTTTCTGATTTATGGAATTTTTCCCGAAGTAATATTGTGTCTGACAATCAAACAGGATACAGCAATAGAGTTCTTATCATTTTCTGACTAAAAACAACTATTTTGCCCAGAACTTGGTCAAATTCAATTTTTCTTCTGCACATATAAAGTAACCGGAAAAAAAAAATCCAATGTGACCTATGAAGTTGAAACATTCGGAAATGAGAAAGGTCGTCGTAAAACAAAAGATTGTGCTCACATTTGTAGGATGAAACCTTATTTAAACCAAGAGGACCACCTGAAGAGAACTCAGAAGGTGACTCGCCAAACTTCCAGGAAGAAGACATCCCCATTGAACGAACACAACAACCACAGACCCGCGAAGAGATCTCAGGCGCTATTCACTCGTTCTCGAGCGATGAGACTGAGAATGTAAGTCTCCTGCTGCCACATTAGTCAATGCTCTTTATAGGAGGAGGGTATGTGGCGAATAAATATTTTATTATTTAATTTAATTTAATTATTCAATGAAATATGTAAAACAGATTTTTATATTTTAATATTTGTAAAATCATCATGTGACATCAACAATAAATACTTTCAAACCTTCAAATATACAAAGACTCGATTTAACGCTACATTATAAATAATTTGAAGAAAATATTCTTTACGGATTGAATTCAAGTTTGAAATAAAATTCAGCGTTAACACACATTAATGTATTCCGAGGAAGAAGAGAACATCTATGACTCAGAAGATGAGACCAGTTCTCAAGAGGACGAAGTATCGATGGAATTCGAAATTACAGGTTCGGAGGATGAGGCCAAATTCAAATTTACTTTTGACGTTTTGTCTACAGATCAGGTTATGGAAATCATGAATCAAACAATTAATGAAGTTTATGAAACCGTTAAAATTCCACCAACATTTCTCCGAATTTTGTTAAATCATTTTAATTGGGACCTGGCAAAATTTTATGATAAATATTATGGCGGAGATCAAAGAAGCCTATTTGAAAATGCTCATATGGTAAATCCACTTGAAAACCTACGACCACTTATTAATGGAACAAATGAAAGACCAAGCATTGAAAGGTGTGAAATATGTTTCTTGGAATTTCCATCCAACATCATGACAGGAATAGGATGCGGTCACAGGTTTTGTCAAGAATGCTGGAAAGAATATTTGACCAGCAAGATAATGCACGATGGCATGAGTGATAAAATCTCCTGTCCAGCTTCAGAATGTGACATATTGGTTGATTACCAAACAGTAATGAATCTAATTGAAGAAGAAAAAGTTAAACAGAGATACCAACAATTAATAATCAACAGCTACGTGGCGCACAAAGATAAGCTGCGATGGTGTCCTTTTCCGGGTTGTAACAACGTAATTCGGGTACAAAGTGTCGAGTCACGACCTGTCACCTGCAACTGTTCACATATTTTCTGCTTCGGATGCGGTGAAAGTTGCCATGAACCCGTTAATTGCGACTTGTTACGTAAATGGAAAAAGAAATGTTGTGATGACAGCGAAACATATAATTGGTTAAAGATCAATACCAAAGAATGTCCTAAGTGTTTTTATGTAATTGAAAAGAATGGAGGTTGCAATCATATGATCTGTAGTAATCCAAATTGCCGAACCCATTTTTGCTGGATATGTCTAGGACCTTGGCAATCTCACAAGGATTATTATAAATGCAACCAGTTCAAAGAAGGGGATAGCGCGGCTTTAGATGAGCAGGAAAAGTCTAGAGCAGCCTTCAATAAATATTTCTTCTATAGTGTCCGTTACATGAACCACCTGCAGAGTCAAAAATTGGAGAAGAAGCTGAACGATACAGTTGAGACCAAAATCAAGGAAATGAACAAACAGAAAGTTGCCTGGGGAGATTCCAATAAATTAAAGCATTGTTTAGATGTTCTGTGCCAGTGTAGACAAACACTGATGTACAGCTATGCCTTTGCCTACTACCTGAAAAAGAACAACCAGTGCATCATATTCGAAGAAAACCAAAGAGATCTGGAGACTGCCACTGAGAAGATCTCGGAGTATCTCGAAAGAGATATTTCGGTGGAAGAGAACAACACGGCAATAATAAATATGGTAAAAGATATTGCTAACTACTGTGAAAATCGGCGGGAAAAACTTATAGAACACGTCAATGAAGGTTATACGAGGGAATTGTGGGAATTCAATGAGTGAATTGACCCTAGTTTCTTTTTTATATATATAAATACTAGTCATTGTAAATCTCTTATCTATGCATATTTTCCTTGTTATAATGTCACCAAAAGGTCTTTATCGAAATAAATTAAAGTATCACTTTTACAAATATTTTTGTCTCGCTTATGTTCCTATTCATACGTTTTATTGAATATTTATAAAATTTCGAAGCGATATGCTTTCAAAATTAGATATTGTTCACATTTGATGTGAGCGCAGGAACAAGACTTACTCATGATAATAGTAAAAACTTTCCTAGGTTGTCTTTGAAATGTATAAAAATGCGGTGTACCAAGAAGTATATTTAAAGGTTTCTTTTTAACTTGCTGCCTTCAAATTTGTGTGAATGTGTGTAGGTGTAAACAAATTTTAATATTTTTTAGAAACACGTTATGTCTAAAAATGTAAAAACAGTATAACCTCCCTGTAAAGGACACCTAATTGCAGAACCAAAGTGTCCATTAGGGAGAGGTGTCCTCTTACCGAGAGTTGCTAAATTGTAAAAATGATAATTTTGCCATTTAAAACTGTCTTTTGAGGACAGGTGTACGCTGAAGGGAGGTTCTACTGTACTGGTTCAAACCTGGAGGGTGAGATTTGCCGTTATAGATTACTAGGCAAATGACCCAGGAAGTGCCCAGGTTTTTCCGATTAAATGTTTTTATTCAATTACTATTTGTTACATTTATAAATTAGCGCCGTGGATGTCACTCTTGTGAAACGTCCCGCTACAAACTTTCTGTGTTTTAAAACATAAAAATGTAAATTTCCACAACGATATTTGAAAATGCTATTATTTTGATTTTCAAATAATATTATTTCCAATTATAAATTGGTGCCGTGGATGTTATTCTTGAGAAACGTCCCGCTCCAAACTTTGTGTCTGAGAAGCGATATTTTTACAAAGAGATGATCTGGCTTTGTGTCTTCTGCTCGAATGAATATTTTTCTTTTAGAATTATTTTCCTGTATACTAAAAATTAAATGGCTTCACCCGTATTCTCTGCTTTTTGAAATTTTTCTGAAAATCAAACTTGATACAGAAATATTTTCGTGTCGAAATGTATAGCCGACAAACCTACATACATACATACATGCACTGAATTATATATATATATATATGGATACATGATGTAGGATATTACGGAATTGCTCTGGAATAAATAGTTTCCTGTTGGAACTGTTCTAGTCCATTAATCCTCAAATTACTCATAGCAATGAATCAAAATAGTATCATCAGAAAAATAAATATTTCAGAGAAATCCCCTCATATCCTAAATCAAGTAGAATCAGCAATAATACGCATATTTTGCCTCTTCAAGATCGATCTTCTATTTCGTTTCGCGTTTTGAAGAGGAAGACCTTGAAATAATTAAAAAAACATAATACCGAGAAAGTTTTGATTTTTATAATATAGTGATTATTGTCACTCTCAATGTCTCTATCTCTATTTAAAAAAAAACGACTAATAAAAACTCCACATATTTGAAAGGTACATAAATAAAGGAAGATTTTTCAAATATAGGATTTTAGATGCCTATTCAAATTGAACCATTTAAAAATTTTAATATTTGGTGGTGATAAAATAATGGATAGATCTAGGTGGAATTCAAACCCAATATTTTGAAATAGTCAATATCAGAATGACTTGCTTATTTAGTAATCAGAAGATTTAATACAGTAAACCTCCCTGTAAATGACACCTAATTGCAGAGTTAAAATACCTTTTAGGGAGAGGTGTCCTCTTACCAGAAAGTTGCTGAATTGTAAAATGCTAATTTTGAAAATGAAAACTGTCCTTTATAGAGAGGTGTCCGCTAAAGGGAGGTAATACTGTACTAATATTGAGTCCAGTAATAATGCATCCTTATAATATTTAAGCGTTAGACCGTTTTATGAACAAGTCTAGAATGGTAAACAGTTCACTGCCTTATTAGAATTTCACCTTGGTAAAACTAAAAAAAAAGTAGGTGTGAGAATATGTTTAACTAATATATTTCATTCTACCTAGTGTGAAATAATTTTAGGAAAAAATATAAAATAAAAAAATTAAAGTAAAAGATATTGCTAACTACTGTGAAAATCGGCGGGAAAAACTTATAGAAAACGTCAATGAAGGTTATGCGAGGGAATTGTGGGAATTCAATGAGTGAATTGACTCTAGTTTTTTTTTATATATAAATACGAGTCATTGTAAATCTCTTATCTATGCATATTTTCCTTGTCATCGAAAAGTCTTTATCGAAATAAATTAAAGTATAACTTTTAAAAATATTTTTGTCTCGTTTATGTTATTTATGTTCCTATCCATCCATTTCATTGAATATTTATATAATTCCAAATAAAATTTCGAAGCGATACGCTTTTAAAGTTAGATATTCATCACATTTGATGTGAGCGCAGTAACAATACTCACCCATGATAATAGTAAAAACTTTCCTAGGTTGTCTTTGAAATGTTTAAAACATAAAAATGCGGTGTACCATGAAGTATATTTATAGGTTACTATTTAACATGCTATCATGTCTTGCTGCGCTCGAATTTATGTGAATGTGTGTAGGTGTAATCATATTTGATATTTTTTAAAAACACGTGAAGTCTAAAATGTAAAAACAGTAGAATCTCCCTGTAAAGGACGCCTAATTGAAAAGCCAAAGTGTCCATTAGGGAGAGGTGTCCTCTTACTGGAAAGTTGCCAAATTGTAAAAATGGTAATTTTGCAAATGAAAACTGTCCTTTCTAGAGGGCTAGCAGGGTGTCCGCTAAAGAGAGGTTCTACTTTAGTTGGAAAGAAGACATGTATAGGCTATTTTAAAGTGAAATTTAATAAAAGAGGAATTTTAATACTTGTATTTATCATGATACATATAACGCTTCTATATATAACCAGGAAAATATAGTCTCAACTTGCAACCCCAAAACCCATTATTGACTGTATTGACTTATCCATTGATGAGCTCTACTCATCCCCAGCAGACACCATCATTAGTCTCAAGCTTTACCCTAATATAATTGAGTGTAGATAAGAAAGAAGAAGAGGAAAATATAGAAATATAGGAACAAAAGATGCAATGAACTATTGAATTTATTAAAATGTTATTTTTCATGATTATCATGGATTACCCGCCAAATATTTCTCTCCACACAATAAATATATGATCTGATAGTACAGTAGAACCTCCCTGTAAAGGACACCTTATTGCAGAGCCAAAGTGTCCTTAAGGGAGAGGTGTCCTCTTACCAGAGAGTTGCGAAATTATAAAAATGGTAATTCTGCAAATGAAAACTTTCCTTTGTGTAGAGGTGTCCGCTAAAGGGAGGTTCTACTGTATTTATTCAGGTTAAGATAAAACGTTAAGATGGCATAGAACTGTCTGGCATTCTATAAGCGGGCTATTGTTCTTGTATATTGTATTCTCGTACAAATATATTGTAGAGAAAACGCAATTTCACAAAAATATAATATAGTCTGAACTATTCCAAATTACATTACAAGATTTTTGAATTATTTTATAATATACACTTGATATTTAAGCGAATAAAATTACCATATCTATATATATTCCAAGTTCCAAGTTCCAAATAACTTTATTAGGTGCCGCTCAAAAAGAGCAACCTAGATCATCATATTTACAATATACTGAGGGGGGTTGTTATGTACAGGGGTTCATTTTCAATTATAATTTATAATGATGTCGTTGGGTCTGGATTTTCAGGTCCTTGGGGATATTGTTCTTGAGAAGGTTTTTCTGGCTTGTTTGATATTCAAGGTGGGTTTGGATAGATAATGGATAGATCTAGGTGGAATTCAAACCCAATATTTTAAAATAGTCAATATCAGAATAAGTTGCTCATTTAGTAATCAGAAGATATAATACAGTAAACCTCTCTGTAAATGACACCTAATTGCAGAGTTAAAATACCTTTTAGGGAGAGGTGTCCTCTTACCAGAAAGTTGCTGAATTGTAAAATGCTAATTTTGAAAATGAAAACTGTCCTTTATAGAGAGGTGTCCGCTAAAGGGAGGTAATACTGTACTAATTATGAGTCCAGTAATAATGCATTCTTATAATATTTAAGCGTTAGACCGTTTTATGAACAAGTCTAGACTGGTAAACAGTTCACTGCCTTATTAGAATTTCACCTTGGTAAAACTAAAAAAAAGTAGGTGTGAGAATATGTTTAACTAATATATTTCATTCTACCTAGTGTGAAATAATTTTAGGAAAAAAATATAAAATAAAAAAATTAAAGTAAAAGATATTGCTAACTACTGTGAAAATCGGCGGGAAAAACTTATAGAAAACGTCAATGAAGGTTATGCGAGGGAATTGTGGGAATTCAATGAGTGAATTGACTCTAGTTTTTTTTTTATATAAATACTAGTCATTGTAAATCTCTTATCTATGCATATTTTCCTTGTCATCGAAAAGTCTTTATCGAAATAAATTAAAGTATAACTTTTAAAAATATTTTTGTCTCGTTTATGTTAATTATGTTCCTATCCATCCATTTCATTGAATATTTATATAATTCCAAATAAAATTTTGAAGCGATACGCTTTTAAAGTTAGATATTCATCACATTTGATGTGAGCGCAGTAACAAGACTCACCCATGATGATAGTAAAAACTTTCCTAGGTTGTCTTTGAAATGTTCAAAACATAAAAATGCGGTGTACCATGAAGTATATTTATAGGTTACTATTTAACATGCTATCATGTCTTGCTGCGCTCGAATTTATGTGAATGTGTGTAGGTGTAATCATATTTGATATTTTTTAAAAACACGTGAAGTCTAAAATGTAAAAACAGTAGAATCTCCCTGTAAAGGACGCCTAATTGAAAAGCCAAAGTGTCCATTAGGGAGAGGTGTCCTCTTACTGGAAAGTTGCCGAATTGTAAAAATGGTAATTTTGCAAATGAAAACTGTCCTTTCTAGAGGGCTAGCGGGGTGTCCGCTAAAGAGAGGTTCTACTGTAGTTGGAAAGAAGACATGTATAGGCTATTTTAAAGTGAGATTTAATAAAAGAGGAATTTTAATACTTGTATTTGTCATGATACATATAACGCTTCTATATATAACCAGGAAAATATAGTCTCAACTTGCAACCCCAAAACCCATTATTGACTGTATTGACTTATCCATTGATGAGCTCTACTCATCCCCAGCAGACACCATCATTAGTCTCAAGCTTTACCCCAATATAATTGAGTGTAGATAAGAAAGAAGAAGAGGAAAATATAGAAATATAGGAACAAAAGATGCAATGAACTATTGAATTTATTAAAATGTTATTTTTCATGATTATCATGGATTACCCGCCAAATATTTCTCTCCACACAATAAATATATGATCTGATAGTACAGTAGAACCTCCCTGTAAAGGACACCTTATTGCAGAGCCAAAGTGTCCTTAAGGGAGAGGTGTCCTCTTACCAGAGAGTTGCGAAATTATAAAAATGGTAATTCTGCAAATGAAAACTTTCCTTTGTGTAGAGGTGTCCTCTAAAGGGAGGTTCTACTGTATTTATTCAGGTTAAGATAAAACGTTAAGATGGCATAGAACTGTCTGGCATTCTATAAGCGGGCTATTGTTCTTGTATATTGTATTCTCGTACAAATATAATTGTAGAGAAAACGCAATTTTACAGAAATATAATATAGTTTGAACTATTCCAAATTACATTACAAGATTTTTGAATTATTTTATAATATTCACTTGATATTTAAGCGAATAAAATTACCATATCTATATATATTCCAAGTTCCAAATAACTTTATTAGGTGCCGCTCAAAAAGAGCAACCTAGATCATCATATTTACAATATACTGAGGGGGGTTGTTATGTACAGGGGTTCATTTTCAATTATAATTTATAATGATGTCGTTGGGTCTGGATTTTCAGGTCCTTGGGGATATTGTTCTTGAGAAGGTTTTTCTGGCTTGTTTGATATTCAAGGTGGGTTTGTTTTTCCTTTTTTCCACTTTTCGTCATTCTGGCTTAATTGATGGAGAATTTGTCTAGATTTTAAATTTCTTATTTTGCCTTTTTCGGCATTTGTAGTTTGTGGCTTCCTTAAAGGTGGGGTTTTCTAATTTTTCGGATTTTTCATAGAATTTAAATGATTGTCTAATAATGTAGTCATTGATGTTTTCGATATTTAGATCGTTCCTGAGGATTGTGTTCCGAACGAACCAGGGTGGAGACATGATTTTTCTGATCATTTTATTTTCGAAGACTTCTAGCTTTTTAAGGATGGTCTTATGTGCTGTCATAAGAATGGGGTGGCCATATATGAGTATTGGTCTTATTATTGATGTGTAAATGGTTCTTTTGCAATGAAGGGATAATTTGCTTTTCGGTCCTAGAAGTAGGGATAGTCGGTGTTGGGCCGCTTTCGCCAAATTAATTCTGTTTTCGATGTGTTTTTTGAATGTTAGGTGCTCGTCTAGGGTCATCCCTAGGTATCGGATGTTCTCTTTCCATTTAATATTGTCTTCAAAGACAAAAAGTTCATCTGAAGGTTTTTTAATTTTGTCTTTTTTTTCTGGAGAAATTTATTGCTTCACTTTTTTGGGGTTCATTGTGACTCGCCATTCTTTACACCAGAGCGTGGAAAAGATGCAGGCCTCTTGAAGTTTCATGTGGAGTCTGTCGAAGTCGTATGTCGAGGCCAAAATGGCGGTATCATCGGCAAATAGGTGTAAAGAGGTGTCTTCAATACAGGGGAAGTCGTCTATATATATGTCAAATAAGGTTGATCCTGTGACTGATCCTGGGGGACCCCGGCAAAGATGTTCCTATCTGTTAAAAGTTTGTCTTTGACTCGTACTTTGAATGTTCTATTTGTTAAGAAGTTTTGCATTATTTTTATGATGTCTCCAGGAAGGTGCTTTTTGCACATTTTGTAGAGAAGGGTTTCGTGCCAGACTTTGTCGAATGCTTTGGCAATATCGAAGAATACGGCTCCTGTTATTTGGCCTAGGTCCATGGCTTTTCTTAATTTTTCAGTGACAATAACTAGCTGGTGCAATGTTGAGTGCTTGGCTTGGTAGCCAAATTGTTCAGGTCTGAGTGGATTCTTTTCTCTGAGGAATTTTCTGAGTCTTCTTAAAACAATTCTTTCGAATAGTTTTGAGTTGGCAGGTAGCAGTGAGATGGGCCTGTAACTTGTTGGTTCATGCATGGATTTTCCTTTTTTAAGTATAGGACAGATAATGGAAGTTTTCCATCTGTCAGTGAAGTGGGCAAGCTGCAGAGAGGCGTTGAATATTTCGGTTATTGATGCTAGTATATGATTAGGGAGCAGTTTGAGAGCTTCATTAGGCAATTCTTCGATTCCGGGAGCTTTTTTATTTGGTAGATATTCAATAATCGCTTTTATTTCACCAATGTTTGTTGGTTCTAGTCCTGTTTCTTTATTTTTTTCATGTATGAATTCACACGTTTGATGTATGTACGAGTAGGTTTGGAGTGGGATGTATAGGGATTGGGGGTGAACTGTTTTTCATAGTTGTTGGCAAATGATTCAGCTGCTTCTTCTGAGGTTAGTGTCTGCCCATTGTTTGTCTTCAGTGTTATTTCTTGTTTTTCAGAGTTGGATAATCGTTTGATGGCTTTCCATATGGTTTGGTACGTAACTTTCAAGTTTTCGATAAAGTGGTCCTAGCTGGTGTTATCGTGCTCTCTTGTAAGTTTCTGTGATTCTCTCCGGGCCGTCATGTAGGCTGATTTATCTCTGGGGTCACAGGTTTTTTTCTTTTTTTTTCTTTGTCTGTTGGTGGATTGTATTTTTTCTTTAATGTGAGGTGGATATCTTCGTTCTAGTTCCGGGTCCTTATATTTTGTTGAATCTTTCAAATTTTGCACCATTTGTTCTTCAATGTGTGTAATGGCCTCGTCTATTTTTGAAGATGTGACTAGGATCAGTTCAGGAGGTTCAGCGATTTCCATTTTGTATTTGAATAGGGCCCAATCTGTAATTTTTATTTTTATATTTGAGTAGGATATTTTAAAATCCTGTAGCACAAGTAGTACTGGGAGATGATCATGCAGGACTTTAGAGTATGCGCTTTGGGAGATGTTTTTGTGCACGGCGATATCAATGAAGTCTGGAGGTGAGTCATGAGTAGGTTCATCGGGGTAGCTCACATCTAGGTCCATAACGTTGATTGCGTTTTGGAGCCTTCTCCCGCTTGGGTTAGTGGTGGTGGAACCCCAGGCAGAATGTTTGCAGTTTAGGTCCCCTGATATGATGGTCGGTGTGTCCGTTGAAAAAATGTTATAGATATCGGTTTGATCTAGATAGGTGTTTGGTGGTTTGTATCACGAATACAGGTTCATATTTAACCCGTTTTTGATTGAAATTCCTGTTGTTTCCAGGCTTGAGGTGGTGGCATGAATAGGTGCATGGCTGTATTTCTTGTGGATGAATATGGCAGTTCCACCACCTTGTCCGGTTAGTCAGTCGTTGCGCAGGGTGATGAAGTTTTGAATCCTCATTTTATGGCACAGCTTAAGCCAGGTTTCTGACACTAATGCGATGTCGATGTCGTGGTCGTTCAGGAATTCTGAGAATTGTTGTTTTTTGTTTCGGAAACTGCACGCGTTCCAGTGAACGATTCAAAGGCTATTTTTATGCATATTTTTGTGATTCATTTACATCTAAAGGTGTCTACAACGTTCTTCATGATATTGGCTATTATTACGGGGTCACTGAGAGCCTTTTTGATAGTGTTCTCTAGTTGGTTGACCTTAGTGGCTGAAGGAGGATTGGGACGTTCTTTTTTAACATGTGGAGGTTTTTTCTTGTTTTGAATGGGATGGGGAATTTCAGAAGGGTTTGGACCTATAGGGTTGGATATTTCTTTTTCTGTATTGAGGTTTAGTTTCTGATTATTTTGAGTTTGGGGCACTCTATTTATCTTTCTGTATAGTGGGCAAACTCGCCAACTTGCTGTGTGCTGACCCTGGCAGTTTGCACATTTAGGTGGGACTTCTTTTTCTTTGGTGCATTCGGATGTGAAATGATTTTCTCCACATTTTAAACATTTGGGAGTTTCCCTGCATTCGAACTGAGAGTGCCCAAAGTTTTGGCACCTATGGCATTGTCCGGGGCCTTTGGGAGCCCTGTAAGCCTCGACGTTGCACTTCATGTCGCAGAGATCTGTGATATTGTAGATTTCTTTATTCCTTGCAGTCTTAGGAAGGGTTACCTGGATTAGTGGGAGCTCCTTATTTGTTCTTGAATTTCGTAGTCTTGCAAGTTTGGACATCTCGTATCCCTTGTTTTCCAGATTCTTTTGAATTTCGGGGATGGTGATGCAGCTGTCGAGACCTCTGACGAACACTCTAAGGCACTTTTCGTCGTCTAGGATATTGAAGTGGAAGGTGCAGTAGCGATCTTCCAACCACTTGGTAGCTATCCGGTAGTCTGATGTTGTGTGAGTCTGAACGTTGATGTATCGGCCTGATGTGTAAAATTCTGGCTTTTGTTTGGTACACTTGATAAGACCATCTCTAAGGCCTGACCATTCCTTTACTCCGCTTATTTTAATTGGGGGTATTCTGATCTTTGGGTTAGGGGTGGGATTGTTAGGTTTGTTATTCGATGTTTCGTTAGATTTCTTTTATGAGTTTGAGTTTTTATGGTTTTGTTCATGATTTGGCATTTTTTGGTGCCACCTCGATTTCCATTTCGACTGTTTCTGCTTCATGAGGTTTTTCAGGCTGTTTATTTTGTAATTTTGGTTCAGGAATACCTTGTGACCTTTTGTTGGAGCACCTGGTTGTTTTTTGCGTTGTTGTTTCTTTTGCGGCTACTGGTGATTTTTCTCTTGGGCGCTTCGCGGGAGCTTTTGTAGTATTGTGTTCTAGGTAGTTTGAGCGCAGTTCGCACAGTTCCCTTTCGTAAAAGTCAATAAAAATTATTAGCTCGGCAAAGTTGGTTTCGACCGCGCCGGAGTATTTTTTCAAAGCTTGAGAATATTCTTCATTTTTTAATTCTGGGCATTCTGGAAGTTTCCAAATTGAATATTTACGGGTACCTACCGGGTATTTGGGGTTGGTAAAATTAGTGTTGGGGGCTTCTGGTGCAGGGAGGTCTTCCATGGTTCGGGTTTTTCGCGTATATCTATATATATTGAAATCAAATTTTGTATGTTTGTTTTTTTGTATGTTTGTATATCCGGTATACAAATTCGCAGTAGTTCACTAATTCAAACCAAAATTTCCATACATAGGTAAAAAAAATACGGGGAAGATGATAGGCTATTTAAAAAATATATATAAATCAATTATTAAAACTATATATTCAAATTATTCTACTTAGCTCACGAACAGCGCCCTCTATCAAAGATTAGATTGAATTATGCTGATGCAAACAAATAGATATATATATATATAATGCTAATAACAAACAATTATAAAAAATCTTATCTAAATATATATCACTCGGGTAGATATGCACACGGGTCAATCCCGGGGCGAAGCCCGGGTCATCCGTCTAGTAAAATATATTTTTAAATAAGTTTTTAGACATATCTATGGTTCACAAACCGCTTCAGGGATATTTGTAGAAACTGGATTTTCAGTAGTTTAGGAGTTTTTTTAGGAACACAAGGAGAAACAATTAAAATTTTAATTTATATTTATAAAGATTTAAATTTATATACAGTAGAGTCTCACATGAGAGACCACCCAACACTTGGTTGAACTGTTCTCTCTTGGAGATGGCCTCTCATCAGAGATTCTGCCTGACAAGAAATATTAATTGTTATATTGTATAAGTTCTTGGCTTAAGTAGTTTCAGGTAGATTCTGTGGTGAGTCTCTAGTGTATATTCTTTTCCTTATTGCTTTTTTGCTCAAAATATGTCATTTTAACCATTGTGAATGTTTCTCACAACAATTTAACTACCTGTATCATATTTTATTGGAAAATAAATCATTTCTGAAAGTATAATGTCTGTGAAAAAGGAACATCAATAAAAATCATCAAGAACAAAAGAAGAATGTTTTGACATGAAGAACAAAGGATGATCTTTAATTTTTAAATAACCTTTTGTATTTAGATTTATAATCTTTTGCATTTAATCATTTCTTACTTTTATAATGTTGTGCTAAATATATAAGCCAATAAATATATTTTATATCGAAATGCTCCAACTCTTCAATGGAAAATTAACAACAATTTTAATTCTTCAGATACTTTTTAATATTTCAGTTTTCAGTAATACATTGTTGTGTGTCGACAACCTAACTTCTCTACAACTAATCAAAAAACATGTTCCATTATATATCATATCTTTAACACTGTGTCATATTTCCAAAAACCTTTAGTGTAAATCCCTATATATATATATAAAAGTCAGTGTATGTATGTATGTATGTATGTGTGTTTGTTCCTATGTCGGCTATACACGTCCACAATACGTTACTAATCTGACTGAAATTTTAACAGTATATAGAGTAGAATATGAAAAAACTTATAGTGAAAATTTCAGGTCTCTATTCCGAATTTTCATCGAGTTATTTGCAAATTGCGTGGCAAATTTGCCCTTTCGCTCGCAAGCAGCGCCTCTAGCGGTGAAGATGGAAGGTAATATCAGCTGACCTAATGTACATGTAAAAAGGGGTTTTAACAGGACATAGAGAAAATATTTTTTAGTCAGAAAATGATGATGAAAATATTGCTGTATCATCATTTGATTACAGTGATAGACAAAACTTAAGGAAGTTGTACCTTATAGCATATATATATCGGGATTCAGACAATAACTCTGAGAGATATTTGACGCACAGTGATATATACAGTGATATATCACGGGATCTAATGGAATCTTGACAATCTGCCAAAGAGGTGTTTAGCTGGCAAAGTGGCTGGGCCAAATCTATGGCTAAAATATAGATGGAAATTTTGCCGGGAGGATATGGATATAAAGAAACAAAGGTCGCCTCTCCCGTCAAAACAGACGTCAAAACTAGACGCCATCCATTTTTAGCCATAGATTTGGCCCAGTCACTTTGCCAGCTAAACACCTCTTTGGCAGATTGTCAAGATTCCTTTAGATCTCATGGAATAAAGTCCGCCCTAGACTGACGAGGGCCATTAGACCGAAACCGTGGTCTCTAGGTGGACGCTTTTCAGTTTTCCAAAGCTGGTGTTGTGGCTTGGTCACCGACCCGAGGCCGCTAGTTTGCGGCGACGGTCAATGGATGGCGTCTAGTTTTGACAGGAGAGGCTGAATCAACAATACAATTTAAAAATTAGCCTTTAGACATCTTTGGATCAGAAGCCTCTCCAAGGAATCTTGGATTCTGTATGTTAGGATTTTTTAGCGAACAGATAGGAGAAACAATCAAATATTTATATATAAAGAAAACCAAGTTTACCTGAAAAATACAAAACAAGTTGTTTACAATAAAGACCAATACATCAAGTTTAATAGATTCTGCAGGCTGTATATTTTAAGACGAAAGTATTGACTGTTGGCCACTGACTCTTTCTGATGTAATCATTGGATGTGATTAATTTACTTGGTCTACACGTTGTTCTAACTGTTGTAACTTTGTGTACATATTTCATACGGTGTACATATTTCAAGCTACTATTTCTAATTACTATATGCAAAAATTTTACATCGATTGTGTAATTTGCGTGCTTTCCAATTTTTAATTATGTTATTCTCACGATGATTTGATTATAATTTCAGATTTACACGCAATTATCCTAATTGTGGATATGGCGTGTCTTTGGAACTGTTAAATAAATAAATATATAAAGATTTATATACAGTTGAAACTCACATGAGAAGCCAGCAAAATACTTGTGTAAACTGGTCTCTCTTGGAGATGGTCTCTCATCATAGATTCTGCCTGACTTGAAATACACCCATACCTCGCTTTGCGTCGGGGTTACGTTCCAAAAAAACACGACGCAAAGTGAAAAAATGTGAAGGCGCACTCAAAAACAAAGGTGTTGCCATATTTTAGAAAAAAAAAATTAAAGACACGAATCCAAAACAACGCAACTTCGAAAATCTAACGACGCACAGTGAAAATAGTAAAAATTAAGCAGCGACGCAACTTCGAAAAAAACGCAAAACGAAACGACGCAAAGCGAGGTATTGTTGTACTATTTGATAAAAGACTATGTTTGGAAGTGTTTGGCTTAGCCATGTTTTTCAGGTAGTTTCTGCAGCGAGTCTCTAGTGTATATTCTTTTCTTTACTGGTTTTCCTTAAAACATTTCATTCTAACTATTGAAAATGTTTCTCACAACAATCAAAACTACCTCGATTATATTTTATTGGAAATAAAATCTTTCAATTCTGCAGATAATTTTCGGTTATACAACCAACCATATTTAACTAAAAAAATTCATGTTCTATTATATAACATAACTTTAATACTTTACCATATTTACAAAACCTTTCAGTGTTAATATTTTGTGGCGAAGAAATAATTTATTACTTAATATTTACGATTATTCAATGAAAATATTTAACAGATTATAAAATATACTTAGAAATATTGATATAGAAATAAATATACTCTAGGAGCCAGGGTACCTATATGTTACTACATATATGTGGTAACCGAGGGTCTCTCGCTGTGGTATGGTAACCGAAAGGGGCAAACCTGTAGTAACCGAGAGGGACAATCAGGGCGTGGAGAAATTTCCAGTACCTCTCTGCACCTTTGGAGACCTTTAACAGTTCTCACAGAGTACAGGCAGTCGTGGTCGAGGCAGAGTGGAAAGCTTGGGAATGTCCACACACAAAAAAAAATGAAGACACAGTTGCACTAGGAAAGTTCCGTGAACAGATAAAAGTTGAGCTAGAAGCGAAAGATGGAGATTGAAGAGTTCTTACTGGTCTACATGGTCGATGAGGAGGACCTAGGTGACAACCGACGAGGGCTTCCGCTGATGGTGAAGTGACTATATTTTTGGCTAGGTCAGAGGCCTTATATATCTTTGCCGAGAGAGGAAGTATTTCATTTCAGCAGATGCAACAAGAGCGTGGATCGGCTGGCGAAATTGTACACTGGCGCCGCCTTGACAGTTTCCTATCTATCTTTAGACTTTGTTGTGGGACTTCTAAATCTATATCGATTTTAGACGTTTTTGACTTCTATCTCTTGCTTTAGCTCAACTCTTAATCTATTACAAAGTTTTATTTATTTATCCTCAGTTTATACAAAGTACCATGATACATTACAAATGGTGATGTAATGACACATATATATCATGTGTATAATCATTTACAGATGTGTTTCTATTATACAACATGAAAATCTTGTTATAAGTTATATACAATATGGGGTTGTTAGTTCAAATTACCATATATATTTATTATATACTAGACGTATGACCCGGCTTCGCCCGAGAATTCCCCCGATTGCAATTTCCTTCATACTGAAAGTACATCAATAATAAATATTAGAAGTGCAATAGAATAGCAATACAGAAGTAACACATAAACTACAGGAAAAATGTGTGTGTGATGGCAAAAATTGTATTATATTAGTGTTTAGGTATTTGATTTAATTAATATACTGATATAATAATATATATTTATATTATACTAGCGGACGTACCCGGCTTCGCCCGGGTTTTACCCGAGTAAAGGTTTGTCTAACGAATATCTCAATAAAGTGAACATTTTTTCCCGGTCCCTTGAAAAATACTCGATAAGTTGAATAAAATCATTATTATTTGGTTCCCTCGGTAATTGGAAGTTAAAAGAATAGTATCTTGCCTTGGAATTGTATCATTATTCTTGTCTCAAATAAATTGCCGTGTCATCCTGAATTTTGTCTTTCCTAATTTTCTACATTACAAAATCATCGTATCATCATGATAATATTCAGAGCAGATTGTTGAATTATAACAGTTAAATTAGAATATTTATCTTGATTATTTTAAAGCGAAAAGTTATTTCAAAAATTTTATTTGATAGAAACCTTCCCAGTACTATACTAAATAACTTCCCAAAGTTTCATGGCGTTCCAATGAGTGGTTTGGTCAGGCATAAAGGACAAACAGACACACATACATTCATTTTTATATATATAGATATAATATAAATGAGTTTTAAAAATTGTACAAAAAAATGCATCGGCCGGGAATCGATCCCGCGTGGCAGGCGAGCATTCTACCACTGAACCACTGATGCTTATAAAAAACTAGCCGAATGACCCGGGCAACGCCCGTGTTTTACCCGATTGAATGTTTTTATTCAAATTCTATTTGTTACAATTATAAATTGGCGCCTTAAATAAATGCCTATCCTAATCCTAATCAATCAGTCATAGGCCGCCTCTGTCATGGATGGCCGGCGCCCTCCTATTGGACGGCTACGATCACGTGTCATAGTTGGCGCGCGTTTTTGTTTGTTGTATTCTTTTGATTTCCTTTGTTATTAGGGTTGAACCAACAGTCTTTCTTGAAATGTCCTTTTCTTTTGCAAATGAAGCATGACTTTTCTTTGAATTGGTTGTCTGATGATCTGAAAGCATTTTCATGATTTTTGCTTCTGTCCTGTCTTTTCTTCTCAAAATCCAGTAGAGTTTGCCTCAAGTCTGGTAAGGAGATTTCTCTGTTTATTGACAGTGCTGCTGTGATCGTGTCAAAGTTAGGTGTGAGTCCTTCAACAATGTATCGTACAAGTTCTCTTTCTGTTACTGTCTTTCCTAGCTGGGTGATCTCTTGTGCCAGTTTCTGTGCTCGTACAATTTACATGTTAACATTTTCATTTGGGTTCAATTTTAGTCTGGCTAGATCCAACATTAGGTCTATCCTTTTATTTTCTAGAGATCCTTCAAGCCTTTTCTTTATGTCGTACCAAATTCTTTTGGCCCTTTTATCGCCACGAAAGATGATTGTTAAGTCATCCGAAAGTGACAATATTATTAGGCTGTATGCCTCCCGATTCTTTTTCTTCCAAATATCATATTCTAGTTTATTTTTTGTAAAGTCTGGCTCGTCATTGACAATTACGTCCTCGAAGAGATCTTTTGAATCTAGAATTGCTTCCATTTTCATGGACCACGTTGTATAGTTGTTTTCTGTTAACTGCTCGATTTTTGCTAAGTTATATGTATCCATTTTCATTCAAATTTTTCTTTCTAAATTGGCGGTTAGTCCAATTATTTAATTTCTTTTTGATTTAAATGGATCAATTGGCGGTTATTCCAATTCGCGCGCCCAAACCACGCTCTGCTACCAAATTGATATAGGCTTAGCAAAATACGATGTTTCTTTTTTAAGGATTTCTAGTTGTTTTTGTACTCACGTATGTTGTAGTTACGAAGACATCCCTTTAGATAAAAACAAATATATATATATTTAAGGAACGACTTGTTCCAATACAAGTATTGTTAAAACAATCTAGCGATAAAACATAACAGAAAGGTTGAAGGTAGAAGTTGGAAGTGACGTCAGCATCGATGATGATGAAATTCAAAGTTTGCGTAACAATATACATAACTATATACAGTGGACCCTCGGTTTACGAGCACCTTGGAGTACGAGCTTTTCGCAGTACGAGCAAAATTTTTTTTTAAATTTTTCCTCGGATTACGAGTGAAATTTCGCATTACGAGCAACTCGCGATGGTTGCCCCTCTTCTCCATTTCCACCTTTAGCGGCGGGATGAAGGCATATTTTTATATTAAATATTATTTTATTTATGGATTGTTATTAATCATTATAATATAAGTACAGTATATATATTTAATACATGCTATAATGTATATATTCAAATCGATACATATATATATATATACATGTATATAGTATTTTAAAATTAAAGAAAACTTTTTTAATTTTTAAGATAACTTTTTCCATTTGTAAACAAAGGCTCGAAGGTGTTATTAAAATTTAAAAAGTTGCTATTAAAATTTAAAAAGTTGCTATTAAAGTTAAAAAGTTTTCTTTAATCTTAAAATACTCTGTATATCATTTTGACTAATTTTAATTCAACGATAAAATTATCTCTCAATGATAAAGGAATAGCTTTTTTTAATTTTTTATTTATTTTTTAGATTATATATGTATTTTCAAAAATTGGTGACAATTTCTACCTCTCTTGCTATAAAAATCCTATAACCACTGCAAAATGGGCCCCGTGAAGAAATATGTTGAAAGAGAATTGGGTAAGAAGAAGTATATTATCACAATGGAGGCAAAGAGGGAAATGATTGAAAAGCACGAACGTGGCATGCGGGTGACAGAAATAGCGAGATTTTATAAGAAGTCGACATCAACGATTTGCACAATATTGAAGAAGAAAAAGGAATTAAGGGAGTTTGATGCAGCAAATGGAGTCACAAGACTATCAAAACAGCGTCCACGTCTTCTAGAAGAAGTTGAAAAATTGATTCTTGTATGGATAAACGAGAAGCAATTAGCAGGTGATACCATAACCCAGAATTTAATATGTGAAAAGGCAAAGGCCTTGTACCCCGAACTCGGGAGTAAAATACCATGTACATCAATAGAGAACGAAGTGCATGCAGACTTCAAAGCCAGCAAGGGGTGGTTCGAAAACTTTAAGAGGAGAAGTGGCATCCATAGTGTCACGAGGCATGGAGAGGGTGCAAGTTTGGATGCTAAAGCAGCTGAGACATTCACTGCCGAGTTCGAGAAGCTCGTTGTTACCGAGTGTTACCTCCCACAGCAAGTTTTTAACTGTGATGAAACAGGACTTTTTTGGAAAAAGATGCCGAAGAGAACCTACATTACAGCCGAAGCGAATACAATGCCCGGTCACAAGCCCATGAAAGACCGTCTCACTCTCTTGCTGTGTGCTAATGCAAGTGGAGATTTGAAAGTAAAGCCACTGCTCGTGTATCCTTCTGAGAATCCACGGGCTTTCAAGAAACACAAAGTGTAAAAGAGCCAATTGAACGTTTTGTGGAAGTCGAATACTAAGGCTTGGATCACTCGTTTGTTGTTTGTTGAGTGGATGAACGAAGCATTCGGTCCTGCAGTGAAGAAATACCTTTCGGAAAAAAAACTGCCACTCAGAGCGTTGCTGGTGATGGACAATGCTCCTGCTCATCCACAAAGCCTTAAGGATCACTTACTGGATGAATTCAAGTTTATTGAGGTCAGGTTCCTCCCTCCTAACACCACCCCACTACTGCAGCCTATGGATCAGCAGGTCATTTCCAACTTTAAGAAAATATATATCAAAGAACTTTTTCAGAGATGCTTCGAATTAACTGAAGAAACAAACCTTACTCTCCGAGAGTTTTGGCAGAATCATTTCAACATTGTCCACTGCCTTAAGATCATTGATAAAGCATGGAATGGAGTCTCCCAGAGAACTCTCGTTTCTGCTTGGACAAAATTGTGGCCTCACATCGTCCATGCATATGATTTTAAGGGGTTGTCTGATGAACAGGAGCCACCAATTATCGATGTTATTGTGTCTCTGGGGAAAACTTTAGGACTGGAGGTGAATTAGCCAATCATTCAAGAGCTTGTGGAGGAAGAAGATCAGGAGCTTACCACAAATGAACTGATCGATCTTCATCGCGAGCAACACCAAGAGGGTAAGGAGGTGATCTCGTCTGGGGAAGAGGAGGATGAAAATTCACTGGGATCCCTCCCTTCAGATCAGATTCGGGAAATATGTAAAATGTGGGAAGCTGTGCAATTTTTCGTAGCAAAGCACCACCCGAATAAGCCGGCTGCTTTGCGAGCGACGGATCAGTTCAACGATAATGCGATGTCGCATATCCGTGAAATTCTCAAAAAGAGGCAGAAGCAACAGTCATTGGACCAGTTCTTCGATAAAATTGAAAGAAAAAATAAAATGTTATAAAATAACCCTTTTATGCCATTTTTCCCTCAAATAGTGGTTTTTAACGCAATTGCATCAGCCATCCCAACATTATCTTTTATTATTTTATCTTTTTTTAAACATTTATTCATGCATTATCTTTTTATTTACTTATCACTAGGTTTGAAATTCAGTAACTATCACGTGTAAATTTTTTCTTTCAAATCTTTCATTAAAAATATGATAGCTATGATTTCAAATATTGAATGAAGTACAAGCTTCTCTTATACTTATCAGGAAGTGTTTACCGACTCTAATTACACTAAAATTCATGGAAGAATTGCCCGAGTTTCATTTATTAAAAATAAGAAATTAGTTTCGCACTACGAGCGTTTTGGAGTACGAGCATGGCTCTGGAACGGATTATACTCGCAAACCGAGGGTCCACTGTATATATATTATTTCTATATTTTTTAAATGTGGAATAATACTCATAATTTAAAATATATATATATATATATATATTCACTGACCTTTAAAAAGTATTTTTCAAATGAATAAATAATTAATATTTTAATGACAGAGAATATATATGTTAAAGTGTAATGTTAATATGTAAAAACTATATATGTTAATAAGTTAAAAATTATTACATATGTAAATTCAATACAAAAAAATAATTTGTATTTACAAATATTTACAAAAGAGGAAATTTGAATTTGCCTATATATTTGAGTGTTAAAAAAAATAAATGTTATTACCTCTATGAATATTTGAACTAGAGGATTGTAGAATTCTCTAAATTATTGCTCATGGTATTTTAGTCAATCTTTACAATTTTTTACTTTCAAACGATTTAAAGCCTTGTGTATATCGTGTTGTCTTCTGAACGCTCCAGAAACCTGATTTAAACGAAAAGAAAATAATTCAAAATTGAAAATCTATATATTTTGATTGAAAATCTTTCGTTTTAAATTCAAGTTTGGAATAAAGTTCAGCGTCCACTAATGTTTTCGGAGGACGAAAATAACATATATGACTCAGAAAATAAGTACATGTATGAAGAGAACGAGGATTTTGAACTCGGATATGAATCTACTTTTGAGGTTTTGTCTACAGATCAGGTTATGCAAACCATGAATCAAACAATTAATGAAGTTTATAAAATCGTTAAAATTCCACCAACACCTCTCAGAATTTTGTTAAATCATTTTAATTGGGACCTGGCAAAATTTTATGATAGATATTATGGCGGAGATCAAAGAAGCCTATTTGAAGATGCTCATATGGTAAATCCACTTGAAAACCTACGACCACTTATTAATGGAACAAATGAAAGACCAAGCATTGAAAAGTGTGAAATATGTTTCTTGGAATTTCCATCCAACATCATGACAGGATTAGAATGCGGTCATAGGTTTTGTCAGGAATGCTGGAAAGAATATCTGACCACCAAGATAATGCACGATGGCATGGGTCAGAAAATCTCCTGTAAAGCTTGTGACATATTGGTTGATTGCCAAACAGTAATGAATCTGATTAAAGATGAAACGGTTAAACAGAGATACCAACAATTAATCATCAACAGCTACGTGGCGTACAAAGATAAGCTGCGATGGTGTCCTTTTCCGGATTGTAACAACGTACTTCGGGTACAAAGTGTCGAGTCACGACCTGTCACCTGCAGCTGTTCACATACTTTCTGCTTCGGATGCGGTGAAAGTTGCCATGAACCCGTTAAATGCGACTTGTTACATAAATGGAAAAAGAAATGTTCTGATGACAGCGAAACATATAATTGGTTGAAGATCAATACCAAAGAATGTCCTAAGTGTTTTTCTGTAATTGAAAAGAATGGAGGTTGCAATCATATGATCTGTAGTAATCCAAATTGCCGAACCCATTTTTGCTGGATAGGTCTAGGACCTTGGGAATTGCACAAGGTAAATTATAAATTCAACCAGTTCAAAGAGGATAGCGCGGCATTAGATGACCAGGAAAAGTCTAGAGCAGCCTATAATAAATATTTCTTTTATAGTGTCCGTTACATGAACCACCTGCAGAGTCAAAAATTGGAGAAGAAGCTGAACGATACAGTTGAGACCAAAATCAAGGAAATGAACAAACAGAAAGTTGCTTGGGTAGATTCCAATAAATTAAGGCAGTGTTTAGATGTTCTGTGCCAGTGTAGACAAACACTGATGTACAGCTATGCCTTTGCCTACTACCTGAAAAAGAACAACCAGTGCATCATATTCGAAGAAAACCAAAGAGATCTGGAGACTGCCACTGAAAAGATCTCAGAGTATCTCGAAAGAGATCTCTCGGTGGAAGAGAACAGTGCAATAATAAATATGGTGAAAAATATTGCTAACTACTGTGAAAATCGGCATGAAAAACTTATAGAACACGTCAATGAAGGTTATGCGAGGGAATTGTGGGAATTCAATGAGTGAATTGACCATAGTTTTTTTTTTATATAAATTCTAGTCATTGTAAATCTCTTATCTATGCATATTCTCCTTGTCATAATGTCATTGAAAAGTTTTTATCGAAATAAATTAAAGTATAACTTTTAAAAATATTTTTGTCTCGTTTATGTTATTTATGTTCCTATCCATCCATTTTATTGAATAATTATAAAATTCCAAATGAAATTTTGAAGCGAAATGCTTTTAAAATAAAAATTCATCCCATTTGATGTGAGCGCAGGAACAAGACTCACCCATGATAATAGTAAAAACTTTCCTAGGTTGTGTTTGAAATGTATAAAACATAAAAATGCGGTGTACCATGAGGTATATTTAAAGGTTTCTATTTAACTTGCTGCGCTCAAAATTGTGTGAATGTGTGTAGGTGTAAACAAATTTTAATATTTTTTAGAAACACGTTATGTCTAAAAATGTAAAAACAGTATAACCTCCCTGTAAAGGACACCTAATTGCAGAGCCAAAGTGCCCATTAGGGAGAGGTGTCCTCTTACCGGAGAGTTGCTAAATTGTAAAAATGATAATTTTGCAATTGAAAACTGTCCTTTGTGGAGAGGTGTACGCTAAAGGGAGGTTCTACTTACTGTTTCAAACCTGGAGGGTGAGAATTGCCGTTATAGATTACGGCAAACAGAACGAAATCGACTTCGCACTAGTGTCCGAAACCTGGCTTAAGCCGTGCCATAAAATGAGGATTCAAAACTTCATCACCCTCCGCAACGACAGACTAACCAGACAAGGTGGTGGAACTGCTATATTCATCCACAAGAAGTACAGCCATGCACCTATTCATGCCACCACCTCAAACCTGGAAACAACAGGAATTTCTATCAAAACCAAAAATGGGTTAAATATGAACCTGTATTCGTGCTACAAACCACCAAACACCTATCTAGATCAAACTGATATATATAACATTTTTTCAACGGACACACCGACCATCATAGCAGAGGACCTAAACTGCAAACATCCTGCCTGGGGTTCCACCACCACTAACCCAAGCGGTAGAAGGCTCCAAAACGCAATCAACGTTATGGACCTAGATGTGAGCTACCCCGACCAACCTACTCATGACTCACCTCCAGACATCATTGATATCGCCGTGCACAAAAACATCTCCCAAAGGGGGCATACTCTAAAGTCCTGCACGAACTAACCTCTGATCATCTCCCAGTACTACTTGTGCTACAGGATTTCAAAATCTCCTACTCAAATACAAAAAAAAATATTACAGATTGGGCCCTTTTCAAGTACAAAATGGAAATCGCTGAACCTCCTGAAATGATCCTAGACACAACTTCAAAAATAGACGAGGCCATTACACACATTGAAGAACAAATGGTGCAAAATTTGAGATATTAAACAAAATATAAGGACCCGGAACAAGAACGAAGATATCCACCTCACATTAAAGAAAAATACGATCCACCAACAGACTAAGAAAAAAATGAAAAAAACCTGCGACCCCCGAGATAAATCAGCCTACATGACAGCCCGGAGTAAATCACAGAAACTTACAAGAGAGCACGATAACACCAGCTGGGACCACTTTTTCGAAAACTTGAAAGTCACGGACCAAACCATATGGAAAGCCATCAAACGATTATCCAACTCTGAAAAACAAGAAATAACACTGAAGACAAACAATGGGCAGACACTAACCACAGAAGAAACAGCTGAATCATTTGCCAACAACTATGAAAAACAGTTCACCCTCAATCCCTATACATCCCACTCCAAACCTACTCGTACATACATCAAACGTGTGAATTCATACATGAAAAAAAAAAAAAAAGAAACAGCAAAAGAACCAACAAACATTGGTGAAATAAAAGCGATTATTTAATACTAGACGAATGGCCCGGGCAACGCCCGGGTTTTACCCGAGTGCGCATATATTTTAAAAACGTTTTAATTCAAATATTATTCGTTACAATTATAAATTGGCGCCATGGATGTCACTCTTGTGAAACGTGCCGTTCCAAACTGTGTGTTTTTAAAATGTTTTAATTGAAATACTATTCGTTACAATTATAAATTGACGCCGTGGATGTCTCTCTTGTGAAACGTCCCGCCCCAAACTGTGTGTGTCTTGAAAATATAAAAATAAAAATGTGAATTTTCATAAATATTTCATCATGTCGATTTTCTTTTTGCATTTCACCTACTAAATTGATAGAGATAATTACATTTGCAACATGAACTTAGGTATATTGACTAAATAGAAAACTGCATAGTAATAGAGATCATTTTTTAAAGGCACCATATCGTTTTTTTTCAATAAAATCGAAACAAAAATTAACGATAAATAACGACAATTGCCTTAAAAAAAGAAACATTCGCGGTGATTTTGTCTTGCATTCGTTTATACAATTATTATATACGAATGACCCGGGCAACGCCCGGGTTTTACCCGATTAAATGCTTTTATTCAAATACTATTCGTTACAATTATAAATTGGCGCCGTGGATGTCATTCTTGTATAATATATAAATGAGTTTTAAAAATTGTAAAAAAAAAAAAAATACATCGGCCGGGAATCGAACCCGGGCCGCCCGCGTGGCAGGCGAGCATTCTACCACTGAACCACCGATGGTTATGAAAAATCCCATCCGTGAGCTTCAAACAGACAAACAGACAGAATAAGGCAAATATATAAGTAGATCTACCAAATAAAAAAGCTTCCGGAATCGACGAATTGCCTAATGAAGCTCTCAAACTGCTCCCTAATAATATACTAGCATCAATAACCGAAATATTTAACGCCTCACTGCAGCTTGCCCACTTCCCTGACAGATGGAAAACTTCCATTATCTGTCCTATACTTAAAAAAGGAAAATCCATGCATGAACCAACAAGCTAAAGGCCCATCTCACTGCTACCTGCCAACTCAAAACTATTCGAAAGAATTGTTTTAAGAAGACTGAGAAAATCCCTCAGAGAAAAAAATCCACTCAGACCTGAACAATTTGGCTACCAGGCCAAGCACTCAACATTGCACCAGCTAGTTATTCTCACTGAAAAAATAAGAAAAGCCATGGACCTAGGCCAAATAACAGGAGCCGTATTCTTCGATATTGCCAAAGCATTCGACAAAGTCTGGCCCGAAGCCCTTCTCTACAAAATGTGCAAAAAGCACCTTCCTGGAGACATCATAAAAATAACGCAAAACTTCTTAACGAATAGAACATTCAAGGTACGAGTCAAAGACGAACTTTCAACAGCTAGGAACATCTTTGCCGGGGTCTCCCAGGATCAGTCACAGTACCAACCTTATTTGACATATATATAGACGACTTCCCCTGTATTGAAGACACCTCTTTACACCTATTTGCCGATGATACCGCCATTTTGGCCTCGACATACGACTTCGACAGACTCCACATGAAACTCCAAGAGGCCTGCATCTTTTCCACGCTCTGGTGTAAAGAATGGCAAGTCACAATGAACTCCCAAAAAAGTGAAGCAATAATTTTCTCCAGAAAAAAAGACAAAATTAAGAAAGCTTTAGATGAACTTTTTGTCTTCGAAGACAATATTAAATGGAAAGAGAACATCCGATACCTAGGGATGACCCTAGACGAGCACCTAACCTTCAAAAAACACATCGAAAATAGAATTAATTTGGCGAAAGCTGCCCAACACCGATTATCCCTACTTCTAGGTCCAAATAATCGGGCCCAAATAACACGTCAATAATAAGACCAATACTCATATATGGTCCCCCATTTTTATGACAGCACATAAGACCATCCTTAAAAAGCTAGAAGTCTTCGAAAATAAAATGATCAGAAAAATTATATATCCACCCTGGTTCGTTCGGAACACAATCCTTAGGAACGTTGTTAATATCGAAAATATCAATGACTACATTATTAGACAATCATTTAAATTCTATGAAAAATCCGAAAAATTAGAAAACCCCACCTTAAAGGAAGCTCAAACTACAAATGCGCAAAAAGGAAAATAAAAAATTTAAAACCTAGACAAATTCTCCATCAATTAAGCCAGAATGTCGAAAAGTGGAAAAAAGGAAAAACAAACCCACCTTGAATATCAAACAAGCCAGAAAAAACCTTCTCAAGAACAATATCCCCAAGGACCTGAGAATCCGGACCCAAGGACATCATTATAAATTATAATTGTAAACGTCCTGCTCCAAACTTTGTTTCTGAGAAGCGATATTTTTATTTAGAGATGATCTGGCTTTGTGTCTTCTATTCGATTGATGTTTTTCTGTACGGAATTTTGTTCCTGCATACTAAAAATGAACTGGCATCACCCGTGGTCTCTGCTTTTGGGAATTTTTCTGATAATCAAACATGATACAGCAATGTTGTCATTAACATTTTCTGACTAAAAAACAACTATTTTTGCCCAAAACCTGTCAATATCAATTTTATTGGCTGAAAATTTGACAGATATATCTTCAAGATTATTTTCTATGTCCTGTTAAAACACATTTCACATGTACATTAGTTCAGCTTATATTACCGCCCAACTTCACCGTTAGAGGCGCTGCTTGCGAGGAAAAAGGCAAATTTGCAAATATCTCGAAAAATATTCGGGATAGAGACCTGAAATTGTCACTATGTGTTTTTCCAGATTCTACTATATATACTGTTGAAATTTCAGCCAGATTAGTTATGGATTGTGGAAGTGTTTAGGCGACAAACATACATACATACACTGACTTTTATATATATAGGGATACATGATGTAGGATATATATAACGGAATTGCTCTGGAATAAATAGTTTCCCGTTGATACTGTTCTAGTCCATTGATCCTCAAATTCATCATTGCAATGAATCAGAATAGTATCATCAGAAAAATAAATATATCAGAGAAATTCTCACATATCCTAAATCAAGTAGAATCAGCAATAATACGCACATTTTGCCTCTTCAAGTTCTCTCTTCCATTTGGTTTCGCGTTTTGAAGAGGAAGAACTTGAAAGATCGTGGTTTTATAATAACACACACACACACACACACACACACAAAAAAGTATTGCCGAGAGAGGTCTATTTTTTATAATATTATAATGATTAATGTCACTTTCACTCTCTACCTCTATTTTTATCAAAATAACTAATAAAAACTTCACATATTTGTAAGGTACATGAATAAATCAAGATATTTTTTGAAATATAGGATGTCAGATGCCTATTCAAATTGAAGCAATTAATAAAATTTATATTTTGTGGTTATAAAATAATTAATAGATCTGGGAGTAATTTAAAGTCAATACAGTAGTACCTCCATTTAGCGGACACCTCTCAACAAAGGACAGTTTTCATTTGCAAAATTACCATTTCTACTATTTAGCGACTCTCCAATAAGAGGATACCTTTCCCTAAAGGACACACTTTGGCTCTGAAATAAGGCCCCCTTTACAGGAAGGTAGTTCTACAGTATTTCAAAATAGTCAAATATCATGAAAATTTGCCTATTTAGTAATAATAAAATGGAATACTAATATCGAGTTTAGTAATAATGCATTCTTATAATATTTGAAAGTTAGACCGTTTTAAAATAATAACTTTAGGCCTTAAGGGACAAGGCCTCATGTACTTTATTTTAATAATTATTCAAGGGATCATTTTATCGAATTAGGCCGTTTATGAACAAGTCTAGAATAGCATACAGTTCACTGCCTTATTAGATTTTCATCTTGGTAAAACTAAAATAAAGTAAGTGTGGAAATATTTTTAACTAATATATTTTATTCTACCTAGTGTGAAATAATTTTAAACAATGAATTTCGAGGTATAAAGATTCCAATAAATCTTTCATCTATTTGTATTATATATATAAGGCATCTGCCACCATTTACTCTTATTTTGATTTGTCTCATAAACTGTATATTATATCAATTTCCTATTTCAGCATTTTTCAAAATGCTCACTCAAAATGATAATGCAATTATTTAGAGTTTTTGATTGCGTCATAAATATGTGAAAAATAAGAAAAAAAATAGATAAATTATCAGGTGTTTTTATTAAAAGCCAAAAGCAAAATTCTGGAGTTTTAATTGAGAAATTTAGTAATATATATTTAAAACAAAAATCTTAAATATATATATATACATCTTAATTTATTTAAATGAAAATCTAATAAGGCAGTGAACTGTTTGCTATTCTAGACTTGTTCATAAAACGGCCTAATTCGATAAAATGATCCCTTGAATAATTAAACTGGTTGTATAGCTTTATATACATCTTTAACTAAAAAGGCATATATTGGATCAAAATACAATTTAATATACCAATATATCAGTTGGCTGAACGTCAACCTCTTTCAAGGTATAAGAACATAATAATGTCTGTAAACAACAAACTCAGCGCCAAATAACGTCAATATAATTAGGCTAAAAAAGCGTTCAGCTAACTGAACTATTGGTGAAATAAATTGTATTTTGATACAATATATGCTTTTTTTATATAAATAAAGATATATATATGGATTGCTCTATTTAAAAAAATATATATATATATGGTAATTTAAGCCAACAACGCCATATTGTATATAACCTATAACAAGATTTTCATGTTGTATAATAGAAACACATCTATAAATAATAATAAGCATGATTGACATGTGTCATTGCATCACCATATGTAATGTACTTTGTACAAACTGAGGATAAATAAATCAAACTCTGTAATAGATTAAGAGTTGAGCTAACGCAAAAGGTCAAAAACGTCTAAATTCGAGATAGATGGAAGTCACAAACAACATCTAAAGATAGATTGGAAGCTGTCAGGACGGAACCAGTTTAGAATGTCACCAGACGATCCACAATCTTCACATCTGGTGAAATGCAAAACCCCCTTTTTCAGAAAAGGTATATAAAGGCCCTGTCCTAGCTAAAAATATAGTCTGTTCACCCTCAGCGCAAGCCCTCGTCGGTTGTATCCCAGGTCCATCTCATCCATCATGTAGACCAGTAAGAAATCATCTATCTCTTCATCTTTCGCTCCTAGCTCAACTTTTATCTGTTTACAGAACTTTCTTAGTGCAACTGTGTCTTCGTTTTTTGTGTGGACATCCCCAAGCTTTCCATTCTGCCTCGACCACGACTGCCTGTACTTTGTGAGAACTGTAAAAGGTGCAGAGAGGTACTGGAAAACTCCTTATCCTGACTGTTCCTCTCGGTCAACACAGTATTGCGAGAGTCAACAGGACCCCATCACATAGTTTAAGTCGACTGGATACCTCACCACATCAGATTTCTAGTCAACAGAATTCTACAAGAGCTACCAGAACTTCACCACATTACATATATATACATATATATATGTAGTAAATGTTTCGAGCTGACAATGTCACAGTGGGCTCCTTATCCAAGATGCAGTCATGGGTCGGAAGTGGAAGCGTTCTTTGCCTGAAGATAAAAGACCACACGCATAGGAGCATGGTTACCTCTGTTCAAGGGGTGGTTCCCAGGAAGGATGAGACTAAGGGTGGGAGTTCTCTCTGGGACTGGTCTGGTCAGTCGGGCAACATATCTGCCTATCTACTCTCCTGCCCTCAGCCTGTTCCTGGGCTCAGAACATCCCAGCTTATATCAACCCAGCTGATGTCAAAGAGGGAAGATGTCCAATCAGGGACTGCCACAACCAATATGCATATGAATCTCTCTTGTTTGCTTGAGTAATTGTCACGACCTATTTTACTACTTTTACCAACCCTCTACCTCTCGGGTATTCAATTCATTATCGACATTTTGAAGTGGGGCTTTCAAAATATGAAATAAATATATACCTATATGTGTAACAATGTGAAAAATGATAGATAAACATATATATAGGTAAGGTGTTGATATTAAAAAACAAAGAAGGTATATCCTAACGACGAGCACATGTGATTTTACAGGCTATATCAAAGTTTAGTTGAATTCTCTTCCACTAGATGACGCTCTGCCATCTATAAGGCACATGTGCTCGTGGTCAGGATATTCCTTCTTGATTTTTAATATGTAATTATGTAAATGGTAATGTGAATGAGCACACCAAAGGTTAGTGGCGACAAGAAGAATACGTCCCTAGAAAATGTCGTGCTGGCTCCAGCAATAAGACTGCCCAGTACATCTATTTGAACTTTTCCTCCCAACTCTCATCTAACAGCCCCGGCTCTAGAGTTCCCCCTTTACATGGGCCAAAGGTCGGACTTTTCCTTTTCCCTGTTTTTCTGTTGTTAAGTTATATGGCGCCTGGTTGCCACGACTATCACTGGGGATGTCAGCCTTTCTTTAACTTTATTAGTCCCAAGCAAGTTACAATAAAAGGGGATATTTTCATTGTATACTAGCGGATGTACTCAGCTTCTCCTGGATTTTAATTGCATAAAAGTTAGCCTAAAAAATATTTGATAAAAATATTTTCCAAGCAAAAATCCTCTCTATGCTGATTCGAATTTTATGAAGACATCTTCTAGTAGTCTTCTATATATATAAAAATGAATGTTTGTATGTTTGTTGGTTTGTATGTCCGGTATACAAATTCGCAGTAGTTCACTAATTCAAACCAAAATTTCTATACATAGGTAAAAAATAACGGGGATGACGATAGGCTATTTAAAAAAATATATAAATCAATTATTAAAACTATATATTCAAATTATTCTACTTACCTCACGAGCAGCGCCCTCTAGAACGCTCAGGCGACCTGCTGGCGGCGCGCGCCCTTTGGCTGCCGGCAGGTCGCCTGAGCGTTCTAGACGAGAAGCTTTTTCTTAATTACAATGCAAGCCTTAACTATATTTACAGGTTTTATAATTTATAACTATTTCACATATTTACATATATATTTTCATTTTTTGCTATAACTGATCTAATTCGCCGTTTAAAATAACGGCTCTTGCTATATTTGCTATGTTTTATTTTCCTATGTTTTATGTGTTTGAATAATACATTTAATCGTGTAAACCCGGGCCTTGCCCGGGTCATTCGTCTAGTATATATATATATATATATATCTATATATATAAAAATGAATGTTTGTATGTCTGTCTGTATGTCCGGTATACAAATTCGCAGTAGTTCACTAATTCAAACCAAAATTTCCATACATAGGTAAAAGAATACGGGGAAGACGATAGGCTATTTTAAAAAATATATAAATCAATTATTAAAACTATATATTTTTAGTCAGAAAATGATGATGACGATATTGCTGTATCATGTTTGATTATCAGATACAAAATTATATCGGGAAAAATTCCAAAAAGCAGAGACCACGGGTGAAACCAGTTCATTATTTTGTATGCAGGAATAAAATTCTAACAGAAAAACATTCATTCGAGCAGAAAACAAAAGCCAGATCATCTTTCTATAAAAATATCGCTTCTCAGACACAAAGTTTGGAGCGGGACGTTTCACAAGAATGACATCCACGGCGCCAATTTATAATTGTAACGAATAGTATTTGAAAATCAAAATAATATAATTTTCAAATATCGTTGTGAAAATTTACATATTTATTTTTATATTTCAAAAACACACAAAGTTTGGAGCGGGACGTTTCCTGGTTCAAATTCACATAAATAGGTACCGCTCAGCAAGAGCAACCTAGTTCATGATAATTGAACATTGAATAATATGTGAAGGTTATTCACATATTTAACAAATTTTAACGCGGGATTCAATCCCGGTTCATGACTGTCGGGAATCGAGGGGGTTACCCACTCGTCCACCGACCTTTGCGGGACGTTTCACAAAAGTGACATCCACAGTGCCAATTTATAATTGTAACGAATAGTATTTAAATAAAAACATTTATTCGGGTAAAACCCGGGCGTTGCCCAGGAAATTCGGCTAGTATAATATAAATATATATTATTATATCAACTATATCAATTAAATCAAATACATAAACACTAATATAATACAATTTTTGCCATCACACACACTTTTCTTCTGTAGTTTATGTGTTACTTCTGTATTGCTATTCTATGGCACTTCTAATATTTATTATTGATGCACTTTTAGTATGAAGGAAATTGCAATCGGGGGAATTCTCGGGCGAATCCGGGTCATATGTCTAGTATCTTATAAACATTAATTCAGCTGAAAGTGAATATTTGCTGATAATTTTTTCGATTTTTATACAGAAATATGTAAATATATATTTAAATTTATAAATAGATATAGATCTCAGCCAAAAAGACTGAGAAGAGATATTTTTATGAAGAGATGATCTGGCTTCGTGTTTTCAGCTCGAGTGAGTGTTTTGCTGTTAGAAATTTGTTCCTGCATTCTGAAAATGAACTGGCTTTTTTCTGATTTATGGAATTTTTCCCGAAGTAATATTGTGTCTGACAATCAAACAGGATACAGCAATAGAGTTCTTATCATTTTCTGACTAAAAACAACTATTTTGCCCAGAACTTGGTCAAATTCAATTTTTCTTCTGCACATATAAAGTAACCGGAAAAAAAAAATCCAATGTGACCTATGAAGTTGAAACATTCGGAAATGAGAAAGGTCGTCGTAAAACGAAAGATTTTGCTCACATTTGTAGGATGAAACCTTATTTAAACCCAGAGGAACACCTAGAGGAGAACCCAGACGGTGACTCACCAAACTTCCAGGAAGAAGACATCCCCATTGAACGAACACAACAACCACAGACACGCAAAGAGATCTCAGGCCCTATCACCCGTTCTCGAGCGATGAGACTGAGAATGTAAGACTCCTTCTGCCATTGGGTCAATTCTCTTTATAGGAGGAGGGTATGTGGCGAATAAATATTTTATTATTTTATTTAATTTAATTATCCAATGAAATATGTAAAACAGATTTTTATATTTTTAATATTTGTAAAATCATCATTTAGTTACCTAGCTTTCTTGCACGATATTCTCTAACTGTGTATAGTTTGGTTAATTTGATATTAATTGTTGACTATATTCACTGTGACATCAACAATAAATACTTTCAAACCTTCAAATATACAAAGACTCGATTCAACGCTACATTATAGATAATTTAAAGAAAATATTCTTTACGGATAAAATTCAAGTTTGGAATAAAATTCAACGTTCACACTAATGTATTCCGAGGAAGAAGAGAACATCTATGACTCAGAAGATGAGACCAGCACTCAAGAGAATGAAGTATCGATGGAATTCGAAATTACAGGTTCGGAGAATGAGGTGAAATTTAAATTTACTTTTGAAGTTTTGTCTACAGATCAGGATATGCAAACCATGAATCAAACAATTAATGAAGTTTATGAAATCGTTAAAATTCCACCAACACGTCTCAGAATTTTGTTAAATCATTTTAATTGGGACCTGGCAAAATTTTATGATAGATATTATGGCGGAGATCAAAGAAGCCTATTTGAAGATGCTCATGTGGTAAATCTACTTGAAAACCTACGACCACCTATTAATGGAACAAATGAAAGGCCAAGCATTGAAGAGTGTGAAATATGTTTCTTTGAATTTCAATCCAACATCATGACAGGATTAGAATGCGGTCATAGGTTTTTTCAGGAATGCTGGAAAGAATATCTGACCACCAAGATAATGCACGATGGCATGGGTCAGAAAATCTCCTGTCAAGCTTGTGACATATTGGTTGATTGCCAAACAGTAATGAATCTGATTAAAGATTAAACGGTTAAACAGAGATACCAACAATTAATCATCAACAGCTACGTGGCGTACAAAGATAAGCTGCGATGGTGTCCTTTTCCGGATTGTAACAACGTAATTCGGGTACAAAGTGTCGAGTCACGACCTGTCACCTGCAACTGTTCACATACTTTCTGCTTCGGATGCGGTGAAAGTTGCCATGAACCCGTTAAATGCGACTTGTTACGTAAATGGAAAAAGAAATGTTCTGATGACAGCGAAACATATAATTGGTTAAAGATCAATACCAAAGAATGTCCTAAGTGTTTTTCTGTAATTGAAAAGAATGGAGGTTGCAATCATATGATCTGTAGTAATCCAAGATGTTCTGTGCCAGTGTAGACAAACACTGATGTACAGCTATGCCTTTGCCTACTACCTGAAAAAGAACAACCAGTGCATCATATTCGAAGAAAACCAAAG
Source organism: Cordylochernes scorpioides (assembly GCA_030710605.1). Lineage (NCBI taxonomy): Eukaryota > Metazoa > Arthropoda > Arachnida > Pseudoscorpiones > Chernetidae > Cordylochernes > Cordylochernes scorpioides. Next base: position 77,315,519 of record CP092876.1, read on the forward strand.
AGATCTGGAGACTGCCACTGAAAAGATCTCAGAGTATCTCGAAAGAGATCTCTCGGTGGAAGAGAACAGTGCAATAATAAATATGGTGAAAAATATTGCTAACTACTGTGAAAATCGGCATGAAAAACTTATAGAACACGTCAATGAAGGTTATGCGAGGGAATTGTGGGAATTCAATGAGTGAATTGACCATAGTTTTTTTTATATAAATTCTAGTCATTGTAAATCTCTTATCTATGCATATTCTCCTTGTCATAATGTCATTGAAAAGTTTTTATCGAAATAAATTAAAGTATAACTTTTAAAAATATTTTTGTCTCGTTTATGTTATTTATGTTCCTATCCATCCATTTTATTGAATAATTATAAAATTCCAAATAAAATTTTGAAGCGAAATGCTTTTAAAATAAAAATTCATCCCATTTGATGTGAGCGCAGGAACAAGACTCACCCATGATAATAGTAAAAACTTTCCTAGGTTGTCTTTGAAATGTATAAAACATAAAAATGCGGTGTACCATGAGGTATATTTAAAGGTTTCAATTTAACTTGCTGCGCTCAAAATTGTGTGAATGTGTGTAGGTGTAAACAAATTTTAATATTTTTTAGAAACACGTTATGTCTAAAAATGTAAAAACAGTATAACCTCCCTGTAAAGGACACCTAATTGCAGAGCCAAAGTGCCCATTAAGGAGAGGTGTCCTCTTACCGGAGAGTTGCTAAATTGTAAAAATGATAATTTTGCAATTGAAAACTGTCCTTTGTGGAGAGGTGTACGCTAAAGGGAGGTTCTACTTACTGTTTCAAACCTGGAGGGTGAGAATTGCCGTTATAGATTACTAGGCAAATGACCCAGGAAATTCCCAGGTTTTCCCGATTAAATATTTTTATTCAATTACTATTTTTTACATTTATAAATTATCGCCGTGGATGTCACTCTTGTGAAACGTCCCGCTACAAACGTTCTGTGTTTTAAAATATAAAAATGTAAATTTTCACAACGATATTTGAAAATTCTATCATTTTGATTTTCAAATAATATTCATTCCAATTATAAATTGGAACTGTGGATGTTATTCTTGTGAAACGTCCCGCTCCAAACTTTGTGTCTGAGAAGCGATATTTTTACAAAGAAATGATCTGGCTTTGTGTCTTCTGCTCGAATGAATATTTTTCTTTTAGAATTTTTTTCCTGTTTACTAAAAATTAAATAGCTTAACCTGTGTTCTCTGCTTTTTGGATTTTTTTCTGAAAATCAAACCTGATACAGCAATATTTTCGTGTGGACGTGTATAGCCGACAAACCTACATACATACATACATACATGCACTGAATTTTTATATATATGGATACATGATGTAGGATATTACGGAATTGCTCTGGAATAAATAGTTTCCTGTTGATACTGTTCTAATCCATTGATTCTCAAATTCCTCATAGCAATAAATCAAAATAGTATCATCAGAAAAATAAATATTTCAGAGAAATCCCCTCATTACCTAAATCAAGTAGAATCAGCAATAATAGGCACATTTTGCCTCTTCAAGACCACTCTTCTATTTAGTTTCGCGTTTTGAAGAGGAAGACCTTGAAAGATCGCGGTTTTCATAATAAAAATAAAATAATATAAAAAAAAACATATTGCCAAGAAAGTTTTGATTTTTTTATAATATTTGAAGAATATTGTCACTTTCACTGTCTCTATCTCTATTTTTTTTAATAAAACGACTAATAAAAACTCCATATATTTGAAAGGTACATAAATAAATGAAGCTTTTTCTAATATAGGATTTTAGATGCCTATTCAAATTAACCATTTACAAATTTTTATATTTTGTGATAAAAAAATTATGGATAGATCTGGGAGGAATTCAAACCCAATATTTTAAAATAGTCAAATATCAGAATAACTTGCTTATTTAGTAATCAGAAGATGTAATACAGTAAACCTCCCTGTAAAGGGCACCTAATTTCAGAATTAAAGTACCTTTTAGGGAGAGGTGTCCTCTTATCAGAGAGTTGCTAAATTGTAAAATGCTAATTTTGCAAATGAAAACTGTCCTTTGTAGGGAGGTGTCCGCTAAAGGGAGGTACTACTGTACTAATATTGAGTCCAGTAATAATGCATTCTTATAATATTTAAGCGTTAGACCGTTTTATGAACAAGTCTAGAATGGTAAACAGTTCACTGCCTCATTAGAATTTCACCTTGGTAAAACTAAAAAAAAAGGTAGATGTGAGAATATTTTTAACTAATATATTTCATTCTACCTAGTGTGAAATAATTTTAGGAAAAAATAATTAAAAAAAAATTAAAATAATTATTTTTAATAAAAATTGAAAGTAAAAAATATTGCTAACTACTGTGAAATTCGGCGGGAAAAACTTATAGAACACGTCAATGAAGGTTATGCGAGGGAATTGTGGGAATTCAATGAGTGAATTGACCCTAGTGTTTTTTTAATATAATTATATATTTAATATAATTAGTCATTGTAAATCTCTTATCTATGTATATTTCCCTTGTCATAATGTCATCAAAAAGGCTTTTGTCTATTCAAATTAAAGTATAACTTTCAAAAATATTTAAGTATCGTTTATGTTTTTTATGTTCTTATCCATCCATTTTATTGAATATTTATATAATTCCAAAAAAAAATTCGAAGCGATATGCTTTTACAATTAGATATTGTTCACATGTGATGTGAGCGCAGGAACAAGACTCACTCATAATAATAGTAAAAACTTTCCTAGGTTGTCTTTGAAACATATAAAACATAAAAATGCAGTGTACCATGAGGTATATTTAAAAGTTCGCTCTTCCATTTAGTTTCGCGTTTTGAAGAGGTAGATCTTGAAAGATCGCGGTTTTAATAATAAAAAAAAAAAATAAAAAAGTATTGCCGAGAGAGTTTTGATTTTTATATAATTGTAATTATAAAAATAAAAACATAAAGCCTCCAGGGAAAAGTTTCTTTTAATAATAATTCAAGGGATTATTTTATCGAATAATTGTAATTACTAATGTCACTTTCACTCTCTCTCTATTTTTCATTAAAACAACTAATATAAACTTCACATATTCGAAAGGTACATAAACTAATGAAGATATTTTTTAAAAATAGGATTCAGATGCCTGTTCAAATTGAAGCAATTAATAATATTTATATTTTGTGTTTATAAAATAATTAATAGATCTGGGAGGAATTCAAAGTCAATATAGTAGAACCTCCCTTTAGCGGACACCTCTCCTGGAAGGACAGTTTTCATTTGCATAATTACCATTTTTACTATTTAGCGACTCTCTGGTAAAAGGACACCTTTCCCTAAAGGACACTTTGGCTCTGAAATAAGGCCCCCTTTACAGGGAGGTAGTTCTACTGTATTTCAAAATAGTAAAATATCAGAATAAGTTGCCTATTTAGTAATAATAAAATGGAATACTAATATTGAGTTCAGTAATAATGCATTCTTATAATATTTGAAAGTTAGACCGTTTTAAAATAATAAATTTAGGCCTTCAGGCACAAGGCCTCATGTGCTTTATTTTAATAATTATTCAAGGGATCATTTTATCGAATTAGGCCGTTATATGAACAATTCAAGAATGGCAAACAGTTCACTGCCTTATTAGAATTTCACCTTGGTAAAACTATAAATAAAGTAAGTGTGAGATTATTTTTAACAAATATTTCTTAATTCTACCTAGTGTGAAATAATTTTATACAATGAATTTCGAGGTATAAAGATTCCAATAAATATTTTATTTATTTATATAATATACCAGGTCTATTAGTATGAAACGCGAAAATGGCTGCCAGAGGGCGCTGTGCAACTTTATTTGAGCCGACGGTGACGCTGTTGAAGGCATTTTGTTTTTTGACTCACGTGGCATCAGCATGTGTGGAGTTTTAGAAAAATTCAAATCGTGGAAAATTTCTGGAGCCCGTGGAAAATGGTGATTTCCGAGCCAAAAAGTGTACAAGGCATCAGCCACCATTTACTCTTTTTTGATTTGTCTCATAAACTGTATATTAAATCAATGTAAATATTTCAGCATTTTCAAAATTCTCACTCTCAATGATAATGCAATTATTTAGAGTTTTTGATTGCGTCATATATATGTGAAAATAAGAAAAAAATAGATATATTATCAGGTGTTTTTATTAAAAGTCAAAAGCAAAATTCTGGAGGCTTACATGAGAAATTTAGTAATTGGCTTTCCTTAATTGATCAAGAAAAGAGGTTTATCATGGACCGAGCCTAAAGCAATGTTAGATTTTTGTTCTTTTAAATGTACCTCTGCCATCTAAACTGCTCATATGAACAGTCAGAATATGCCCTTTTTGTTTTAAATATATATATTTAAAACAAAAATCTTAAAAATATATATAAACATCTTTAATTAAAAAGGCATATATTGGATCAAAATACATTTTAATTTACCAATATATCAGTTGGCTGAACGCCAGCCTCTTTCAAGGTATTAGAACATTTTAATGTGTGCAAACAACAAACTCAGCGCCAAATAACGTCAATAGAATTAAGCAAAAAAGCGTTCAGCTAACTGAACTATGGGTGAAATAAATTGTATTTTGATACAATATATGCTTTTTTATATAATTGAAGATATATTTATGGATTGCTCTATTTTGAAATATATATATATATATATTTTGAAAATAGAGCAATCCATACTTAATTCATTAGATAATAAAAGGCATATATTGGATTTGAAAAAATATTTATTTTGCCAATATTTCGGCTGGCTGAACGCCAACCTTTATCAGGCATTACATTTTTGTATACACAAACTCAACGCCGCATAGCATAACACTATGCGGCGTTGAGTTTGTGTATACAAAAATGTAATGCCTCGATAAAGGTTGGCGGGCGTTCAGCCAGCCGAAATATTGGCAAAATAAATATTTTTTCAAATCCAATATATGCCTTTTATTATCTAATATATATATATATGTCTGTGATATGATCCTGTCGACTTTCGATGTGACAATATAGTGGTAAATGTAGTGAGGAGAGAAATAATCACACGACGAGTTGGAAGAGGAATCTGGAAGCCATCCGAGAGAGAAAGAGGTAGCGAGAGCGCTGTCCGCTGAACGACTGCCTGTGTGGCCACCACCCGACCCCCAAAATAGTCGCCAGGTGGTGACGGGCGGGCCCCTTTTTCCCCCTTTTTGGAATGTCGTGATGTCTAAAGTGTCTCGCTTTAGCCGCCCATCTCTCTCTCGTTGGCTGTAGGTTTGTTTTATTAATCCTGGAAGAGTATATATTATGACATATGGCCCCCGTTGAAGAAGGCTGAACATGGTTTAAGTATACTTGAAGCTGGAGAAGCCAGGAATAGAGAAAACATTTTACAGTTGAAATTAGTTAAGGTAATGGTGACATAATTTATGTAAATAAAATATTGTATAGTACAAGTAAATATTATTTACAAGCAGTTTTACAACACCGGAGAGTTTGACATTTAAGGAAATCTTTGAAAATATCAAGGTTATAAAAGGCTATATACAACAAAATCTAATGTACTATAAGGGAAATGTTATTGAGGAGTGTGAACAAGGGGAAGAAGAGTCACATACATATGATGGAATTCTGGAGATCAAAAGACTGGGGAACTCTACACTTTAAGATATTTTTCAGGCGGACATGGCAAGGGGAAACTTGTCATGGGCTTTCTATGCTATAGGTGTAGAATACGAGAAATGAGATTGAGGTTGGCAATTGTGTGAGCTCAGGACTGAGGTAAATATAAAACTACATACAATGTTAGAACCTTGGCGAACAGAGCGAGGGGAAACTTGCCCTGGGCCAATCTAACTTATCTATGTAGTTACTTGTGTAGCGAGTCCGAGGGGAAAAGTCCCGTGTGTAGGTGAGGAAGTCGGATGGACTTATATTTAATTTGCGGAAAGTATGCGCGCACAGTGCCGAAAATTGAGACGAGGACTGCGTTGTCCGTTACAAGTGACAAGCTGCTCGGACACGAGGTGTTTGAACCGTCGTGGGAGCTTGTGCAAGGCGATGATTTCGCGGTGGGTTGAAAGTAAGACCCATGTCTGCGCGAAATGATGACGGACCGGACAGAATCAGCGACGATGTTTAACATACCTCCGTGGGAAATATCGAAGGTAGGCTATATCGTGCTGGTTTGGACAATGGACAAACATAGATTTGAAAACAGGGTCCATGTGGCGAACGTGTGGCGCGAGAAGAAGAAGCGAACTGTGCCGCTCGATGCAGATTGTTCAAGTGCGAACAAAAAGGGTTTGATAAATATCTAGCAGTTAGTCAATCTGCATCCTGTGACGAACACACCATTGGCTAGATGGTGTGGGTCGGTGGATATGCTAGAGATGAACTATGAAATATTTTATCATAAATGAAGGGCGAAGATTAGGATTTTGAAATGACAATATTGTTTGTAATAATGTTCGATAATTGTATAAAGGTCCTGAGCTGGTATAAGGTTGACAAAGTTTTAAGAATGAGAGGGGCATTAAGGGGCAGATAGATTAGTTGATTATGAAAAATCTATTGTTAATAGTAAAAATCGTAAAGCATTAATAGGTAGAATTCCATTTTTTTTAAGAGTTACGTTAAAATGGAAATTATTTAATTAAAATGACGATTGTTAAATTCTACTGGTAAGGTAACTAATTAAATGAGTTACAAATATCTAAATAAATAGTATGGAGAATAAAATCATTGTTAATAGGCGTGGAGAGGATAAATGGAGTTAATTATGTAAAGATTGACATCAGAGTTTACAAGGAGTGAGTTCTTTAAAGAACGAATGGAAGGGGTAAAACAATTTCACTTACAGGTTATGCTGGTTTAGAGAGCAGGTAAGTTCATTGAGATTCGGGAGAGTTCTGTCTGTGACACTGTGCGTACCAGTGTTGTGCATCACAGTAGCGGCAGGGATATGGCGGAGTCTTGTCCATGATGATGGAAGGTGACCTGCTCTGGCGCGGGTATCGTTCTTGGGTAGATGTATTGTTGGAAGAAGTGCGTGGCAGCTCCATCTCCATCGTAGGTGAATACTTCTTCGGGATCACGGTTCAATGGTTGGCGAAGAATGGGTTGAGGGCTCGAAGAGGAGTGGTTACAGTTGAGTTGGGTTTGGCCGATCATCGTGGCTTGGCTTCTTGTTTCTTCATACTCTGGTATATGAGGAATTTGTTTCCCGGCCTGGTCTTATCCTGAGGACTCTTTCTGTGATATGATCCTGTCGACTCTTTCTGTGATATGATCCTGTCGACTTTCGATGTGACAATATAGTGGTAAATGTGGTGAGGAGAGAAATAATCACACGACGAGTTGGAAGAGGAATCTGGAAGCCATCCGAGAGAGAAAGAGGTAGCGAGAGCGCTGTCCGCTGAACGACTGCATGTGTGGCCACCACCCGACCCACAAAATAGTCGCCAGGTGGTGACGGGCGGGCCCCTTTTTCTCCCTTTTTGGAATGTCGTGATGTCTAAAGTGTCTCGCTTTAGCCGCCCATCTCTCTCTCGTTGGCTGTAGGTTTGTTTTATTAATCCTGGAAGAGTATATATTATGACATATATATATGTGTAGTAAATGAGTAGAGCTGACAACATCACAGTGGGCACCTTATCCAACATTCAGTCATGGGTAGGAAGTGTAAGCATTCTTTGCCTTAAGATGAAAGACCACACGCATAGAAGCATGGTTACCTCTTTTCAAGGGGTGGTTCCCAGGAAGGATGAGACTAAGGGTGGGAGTTCTCTCTGGGACTGCCCTGGTTAGTCGGGCAACATATCTGCCTATCTACTCTCCTGCCCTCAGCCTGTTCCTGGGCTCAGAATATCCCAGCTTATATCAACCTAGCTGATGTCAGAGAGGGAGGACATCCAATCAGGGACTGCCACGACCAATATGCATATAAATCTCTCTTGTTTACTCGAGTAAAAGTCACGACTTGTTTTACTATACTTCCCAACCCTTTTTCTCCCGGGTATTCAATTCATTATCGTCATTTTGTAGTTGGGCTTTCAAAATATGAAATAAATTTATACACATATATGTGTTAATATGTAAAAATAATCGTAAAAAAATAAAAAAGGTCAGGTGTTGATATTTAAAAACAAAGAAGGCATATCCTGTCCATGAAAAAAATATGTTTTTACAGGTTAATCAACGTTTAGTGAATTTCTGTTCCACTAGATGACGCTCTGCCATCTAAAAGGCACATGTGCTCGTGGTCAGGATATGCCTTCTTAATTTTTAATATGTAATTATGTAAATGTGGTAATGTGAATGAACACTCCAGAGGTTTGTGGCGACCGAAGACAACGTCCCTAGAAAAAGTCGTGCTAGCTCCAGCAATAAGACTGCCCAGTACATTTCTTTGAACTTTTCCTCCCAACTGTCATCTAACAACCCTGGATCTAGAGTTCCCCCTTTACCTGGGCCAAAGGTCGGACTTTTCCTTTCCCTGTTTTTCTGTTGTTAAGTTATATGGCGCCTGGTTGCCACGACTATCTCTAGGGACGTCAGCCTTTCTTTAACTTTATTAGTCCCAAGCAAGTTACAATAAAAGAGGATATTTTCATTGTATACTAGCGGATGTACTCAGCTTCGCCTGGATTTTAATTGCATAAAAGTTAGCCTAACAAATATTTGATAAAAAATATTTTCCAAGCAAAAATTCTCTTTCTGCTGATTCGATTTTTATGAAGAGGCTTATTAATATACTAGCCGAATGACCTGGGCAACGCCCGTGTTTTACCCGATTGAATGTTTTGATTAAAATACTATTTGTTACAATTATAAATTATGGTCATGTGGCCTAGTGGTCATGGCATCTGCCCGGTAAGCGGAAGGTCATGGGTTCGATTCCCATCCCTTGACACTTTTTTTATTTTATCCATTCTGACCAAAATCTATCCGTGAACTTCACACAGTGAACTTCACACACACAGAATAAGGCAATTATATAAGTAGATATGTCATAATTTTCCTAATGCCCAAGAGTTTATAAATCATTTTCGCCATAATTAATATGTTGAAATGTAAATACAAATTCACCTATATATAAATATGTACAAAATAAACGTGGGGGAGCCAGAGGCGCGACGCGTGAGCGCGCGCTCACGAGAGTGGAACAAGGTATTTTTCGAAGCATACATGCACAATAGCTGCCCCCTTCCATTCAATCACAACGGATACGACATATATATATAGGTATTATGAAAATTGATTCAGCACAAAGTGAATATTTGCTTATAATTTTTTCGATTTTTATACAGAAATATGTAAATATATATTTACATTTATAAATAGATATAGACCTCAGCCAAAAAGACCGAGAAGCGATATTTTTATAAAGAGATGATCTGGCTTCGTGCTTTCTGCTCGAGTGAGTGTTTTGCTGTTAGAAATTTGTTCCTGCATTCTGAAAATGAACTGGCTTTTTTCTGATTTATGGAATTTTCCCTGAAATAATTTTGTATCTGACAATCTCTCAAACTGGATACAGCAATAGAGTTTTTATCATTTTCTGACTAAAAACAACTATTTTGCCCAGAACTTGGTCAAATTCAATTTTTCTTCTGCACATATAAAGTAACCGGAAAAAATCCAATGTGACCAATGAAGTTGAAACATTCGGAAACCAGAAAGGTCGTCGTAAAACAAAAGATTTTGCTCACATTTGTAGGATGAAACCTTATTTAAACCCAGAGGACCACCTGAAGAGAACCCAGAAGGTGACTCGCCAAACTTCCAGGAAGAAGACATCCCCATTGAACGAACACAACAACCACAGACCCGCGAAGAGATCTCAGGCCCTATTCACTCGTTCTCGAGCGATGAGACTGAGAATGTAAGTCTCCTGCTGCCACATTGGGTCAATGCTCTTTATAGGAGGAGGGTATGTGGCGAATAAATATTTTATTATTTAATTTAATTTAATTATTCTCAATGAAATATGTAAAACAGATTTTAATATTTTTAATATTTGTAAAATCATCATTTAGTTACCTAGCTTTCTTGCGCGATATTCTCTAACTGTGTATAGTTTTGTTAATTTGATATTAATTGTCGACTATTCACTGTGTCGTCAACAATAAATACTTTCAAACTTTCAAATATACAAATACTCGATTCAAAGCTACATTATAAATATTTGAAGAAAATATTCTTTACGGATTGAATTCAAGTTTGAAATAAAATTAAGCGTTCACACACACTAATGTATTCCGAGGAAGAAGAGAACATCTATGACTCAGAAGATGAGACCAGCTCTCAAGAGGACGAAGTATCGATGGAATTCGAAATTACAGGTTCGGAGGATGAGGCCAAATTCAAATTTACTTTTGACGTTTTGTCTACAGATCAGGTTATGCAAACCATGAATCAAACAATTAATGAAGTTTATGAAACCGTTAAAATTCCACCAACATTTCTCAGAATTTTGTTAAATCATTTTAATTGGGACCTGGCAAAATTTTATGATAGATATTATGGCGGAGATCAAAGAAGCCTATTTGAAGATGCTCATGTGGTAAATCCACTTGAAAACCTACGACCACCTATTAATGGAACAAATGAAAGGCCAAGCATTGAAGAGTGTGAAATATGTTTTTTGGAATTTCCATCCAACATCATGACAGGATTAGAATGCGGTCACAGGTTTTGTCAAGAATGCTGGAAAGAATATCTGACCACCAAGATAATGCACGATGGCATGGGTCAGAAAATCTCCTGTCAAGCTTCAGAATGTGACATATTGGTTGATTACCAAACAGTAATGAATCTAATTGAAGATGAAAAAGTTAAACAGAGATACCAACAATTAATAATCAACAGCTACGTGGCGTACAAAGATAAGCTGCGATGGTGTCCTTTTCCGGATTGTAACAACGTAATTCGGGTACAAAGTGTTGAGTCACGACCTGTCACCTGCAACTGTTCACATACTTTCTGCTTCGGATGTGGTGAAAGTTGCCATGAACCCGTTAATTGCGACTTGTTACGTAAATGGAAAAAGAAATGTTGTGATGACAGCGAAACATATAATTGGTTAAAGATCAATACCAAAGAATGTCCTAAGTGTTTTTCTGTAATTGAAAAGAATGGAGGTTGCAATCATATGATCTGTAGTAATCCAAATTGCCAAACCCATTTTTGCTGGATATGTCTAGGACCTTGGGAATCGCACAAGGATTATTTTAAATGCAACCAGTTCAAAGAGGAGGATAGCGCGGCTTTAGATGAGCAGGAAAAGTCTAGAGCAGCCTATAATAAATATTTCTTCTATAGTGTCCGTTACATGAACCACCTGCAGAGTCAAAAATTGGAGAAGAAGCTGAATGATACAGTTGAGACCAAAATCAAGGAAATGAGCAAACAGAATGTTGCCTGGGTAGATTCCAATAAATTAAGGCAGTGTTTAGATGTTCTGTGCCAGTGTAGACAAACACTGATGTACAGCTATGCCTTTGCCTACTACCTGAAAAAGAACAACCAGTGCATCATATTCGAAGAAAACCAAAGAGATCTGGAGACTGCCACTGAGAAGATCTCAGAGTATCTCGAAAGAGATCTTTCGGTGGAAGAGAACAACACGGCAATAATAAATATGGTAAAAGATATTGCTAAATACTGTGAAAATCGGCGGGAAAAACTTATAGAACACGTCAATGAAGGTTATACGAGGGAATTGTGGGAATTCAATGAGTGAATTGACCCTTATTTTTTTTTATATATATAAATACTAGTCATTGTAAATCTTTTATCTATGCATATTTTCCTTGTTATAATGTCACCGAAAGGTCTTTATCGAAATAAATTAAAGTATATCTTTTACAAATATTTTTGTCTCGTTTATGTTCCTATCCATACGTTTTATTGAATATTTATAAAATTTCGAAGCGATATGCTCTCAAAATTAGATATTGTTCACATTTGATGTGAGCGCAGGAACAAGACTCACTCATGATAATAGTAAAAACTTTCCTAGGTTGTCTTTGAAATGTATAAAACATAAAAATGCGGTGTACCATGAAGTATATTTAAAGGTTTCTATTTAACTTGCTGCGCTCAAATTTGTGTGAATGTGTGTAGGTGTAAACAAATTTTAATATTTTTTAGAAACACGTTATGTCTAAAAATGTAAAAACAGTATAACCTCCCTGTAAAGGACACCTAATTGCAGAACCAAAGTGTCCATTAGGGAGAGGTGTCCTCTTACCGAGAGTTGCTAAATTGTAAAAATGATAATTTTGCCATTTAAAACTGTCCTTTGAGGACAGGTGTACGCTGAAGGGAGGTTCTACTGTACTGGTTCAAACTGGAGGGTGAGATTTGCCGTTATAGATTACTAGGCAAATGACCCAAGAAGTGCCCAGATTTTTCCGATTAAATGTTTTTATTCAATTACTATTTGTTACATTTATAAATTAGCGCCTTGGATGTCACTCTTGTGAAACGTCCCGCTACAAACTTTCTGTGTTTTAAAACATAAAAATGTAAATTTCCACAACGATATTTGAAAATGCTATTATTTTGATTTTCAAATAATATTATTTCCAATTATAAATTGGTGCCGTGGATGTTATTCTTGTGAAACGTCCCGCTCCAAACTTTGTGTCTGAGAAGCGATATTTTTACAAAGAGATGATCTGGCTTTGTGTCTTCTGCTCGAATGAATATTTTTCTTTTAGAATTTTTTTCCTGTTTACTAAAAATTGAATGGCTTCACCTGTGTTCTCTGCTTTTTGGATTTTTTTCTGAAAATCAAACCTGATACAGCAATATTTTCGTGTGGACGTGTATAGCCGACAAACCTACATACATACATACATACATGCACTGAATTTTTATATATATGGATACATGATGTAGGATATTACGGAATTGCTCTGGAATAAATAGTTTCCTGTTGATACTGTTCTAATCCATTAATTCTCAAATTCCTCATAGCAATGAATCAAAATAGTATCATCAGAAAAATAAATATTTCAGAGAAATCCCCTCATTACCTAAATCAAGTAGAATCAGCAATAATACGCACATTTTGCCTCTTCAAGACCACTCTTCTAATAAGTTTCGCGTTTTGAAGAGGAAGACCTTGAAAGATCGCGGTTTTCATAATAAAAAAATAATTTAAAAAACATATTACCGAGAAATTTTTGATTTTTTTATAATATTCGAAGAATATTGTCACTTTCACTGTCTCTATCTCTATTTTTTTTTAATAAAACGACTAAAATAAACTCCATATATTTGAAAGGTACATAAATAAATGAAGCTTTTTCTAATATAGGATTTTAGATGCCTATTCAAATTAACCATTTACAAATTTTCATATTTTGTGATAAAAAAATAATGGATAGATCTGGGAGGAATTCAAACCCAATATTTTAAATATAGTCAAATATCAGAATAACTTTCTTATTTAGTAATCAGAAGATGTAATACAGTAGAACCTCCCTGTAAAGGGCACCTAATTTCAGAGTTAAAGTACCTTTTATGGAGAGGTGTCCTCTTATCAGAGAGTTGCTAAATTGTAAAATGCTAATTTTGCAAATGAAAACTGTCTTTTGTAGAGAGGTGTCCGCTAAAGGGAGGTTCTACTGTACTAAAATTGGGTCCAGTAATAATGCATTCTTATAATATTTAAGCGTTAGACCGTTTTATGAACAAGTCTAGAATGGTAAACAGTTCACTGCCTTATTAGAATTTCACCTTGGTAAAACTAAAAAAAAGGTAGATGTGAGAATATTTTTAACTAATATATTTCATTCTACCTAGTGTGAAATAATTTTAGGAAAAAAATAATTGAAAAAATTTAAAATAATTATTTTAAATAAAAATTGAAAGTAAAAAATATTGCTAACTACTGTGAAATTCGGCGGGAAAAACTTATAGAACACGTCAATGAAGGTTATGCGAGTAAATTGTGGGAATTCAATGAGTGAATTGACCCTAGTGTTTTTTAAATATAATTATATATTTAATATAATTAGTCATTGTAAATCTCTTATCTATGTATATTTCCCTTGTCATAATGTCATCAAAAGGCTTTTGTCTATTCAAATTAAAGTATAACTTTTAAAAATATTTTTGTATCGTTTATGTTATTTATGTTCCTATCCATCCATTTTATTGAATATTTATATAATTCCTAAAAAAATTTCGAAGCGATATGCTTTTAAAATTAGATATTGTTCACATGTGATGTGAGCGCAGGAACAAGACTCGCTCATAATAATAGTAAAAACTTTCCTAGTGTAATGATTCCATATGCAAATTTTATTCTTAATGTCGCATACCTCGCGACATTTGCATAGTATTGTTTTGTTTTATATAGTTTACATGTTGTTTCTTTTGATAGGTGAATATATTTGCATGTCCGCGAGTGGCGCGATGTGTATATATAGGTCAAGAGAGTAATAAAGTCGGGTTTTTCTAATGTAATAGATCTCCTCGTGTTAATTCTTACTCGTTCTTTTAATTGGAACGGTACAACATGGCGCAGCCGACAGGATATACCATGGAAAGTCTCCTCAGGGAAATGATGGAGCAACAGAACTTGATGATGAGCATTCTTTGTGGAAATATAAAAGAAGATGATTCTGAAGATGAGCCTAAGGGCGACGGTGTAAAGGATTCTGAAGAAAATGGAGAAAGCCTCTTAAGGGCGGTGGTGAAGCGACAAAGCGTTATGATGGATATTCTTGGAATAGAAGAAGATGATTCTGACGATGAGCCTAAGGGCGACGGTGTAAAGGATTCGGAAGATTTCGATGAACAGAATGAAGTGGTAGATGAAGAAGAACTTTTGGTTAATGGCCTTGATGTTCCTACCACCCAAGCTGGGGAAATTGATAGAGATACAGAGAATACAGAAGAACTTTCTAATTGCATTATTGATGTTCCTAACACCGAAGTTGAGAAAAAGTCTGTTGTTGAAGAAAGTGAAAAGCCGAAGTTGTGAAAAAATTCGTTGAAGCAGATGAAAGTGAAAAGGCTGACGTTGAAAAAAAGTCTGTTGTTGAAGAAAATGAAAAAGTCGAAGTTGAGAGAAAATCCGTTGAAGCAGATGAAAGTGAAAAGGCTGAAGTTGAAAGAAATTATGTTGAGGTTGAAGAAAGTGAAAAAGCTCAAGTTGATAAAAAGTCAGTTATAGAAACTGAAAGTGCAGAGTCTCTTACGAAAGAGGATGTTATTGCTGATATTGATGCAGATAATGCAGGACTCTGTGATCTTGATGATGCCACTTTCACTCAAGCTGGGGAAATTGACAAAGATTCAGAGAATACAGAAGAAATTTCTGATTGCGTTATGGATGTTCCTAACACTCAAGCTGGGGAAGTTGACAAAGATTCAGAGAATACAGAAAAACTTTCTGATTGCATTATTGATGTCCCTGACACCCAGGCTGGAGAAAAAGAACCTACTAAGGAGTCTGGTATTGGCAAAAAAGAACCAAAGCCTGGTATCGGCGAAGAAGCTTTGAGAGAGCTACCTTGTTACGATACTCTGTTGGAGACTCTCGGGAAGGGAATTTATTCGTTTCAAACAAGCGGTGAAAAAAGAAATATGAAATTAGGAATAGGTGATTTCGATAAAGTGAATCACAAGATGGAGATGGCTCTAAAGATAGTCCTATACCTACTAACAATGGAGATTTTACGCTATTCACAAGATGAGCCTTCAAAATGGAAGTTTCTTATTAGCCATCAAAATTCCCTTTACGAGAAATGTTTCAGAATATCATTGGAGGATATGGAAGATGATGTACAAGAAATAGGTGAATATGATTAATCAAAGGTAGAAGAAAGTAAAACGCTTTCTAAACAGAGTTATACTATCCATATCATCTGGAATAGCCGAATCACCATCACCAAATGGCTGGAGGACAATTTTATCATGGACCACCAGGAGTCTCATCTCAGGAGTGATGATGGGTCTTCGGTGGCGGGTGCTGTAATGATTCCATATGCAAATTTTATTCTTAATGTCGCATACCTCGCGACATTTGCATATTATTGTTTTGTTTTATATAGTTTACATGTTGTTTCTTTTGATAGGTGAATATATTTGCATGTCCGCGAGTGGCGCGATGTGTATATATAGGTCAAGAGAGTAATAAAGTCGGGTTTTTCTAATGTAATAGATCTCCTCGTGTTAATTCTTACTCGTTCTTTTAATTGGAACGGTACACCTAGGTTGTCTTTGAAAAATATAAAACATAAAAATGCGGTGTACCATGAGGTACATTTAAAAGTTCGCTCTTCCATTTAGTTTCGCGTTTTGAAGAGGTAGATCTTGAAAGATCGCGGTTTTAATAATACAAAATAAATAAAAAAGTATTGCCGAGAGAGATTTGATATTTTATATAATTGTAATTATAAAAATAAAAACATAAAGCCTCCAGGGAAAAGTTTCTTTTAATATTAATTCAAGGGATTATTTTATCGAATAATTGTAATTACTAATGTCACTTTCACTCTCTCTCTATTTTTCATTAAAACAACTAATATAAACTTCACATATTCGAAAGGTACATAAATAAATGAAGATATTTTTTAAAAATAGGATTCAGATGCCTGTTCAAATTGAAGCAATTAATAATATTTATATTTTGTGATTATATAAAATAATTAATAGATCTGGGAGGAATTCAAAGTCAATACAGTAGAACCTCCCTTTAGCGGACACCTCTCCTTGAAGGACAGTTTTCATTTGCATAATTACCATTTTTACTATTTAGCGACTCTCTGGTAAAAGGACACCTTTCCCTAAAGGACACTTTGGCTCTGAAATAAGGCCTCCTTTACAGGGAGGTAGTTCTACTGTATTTCAAAATAGTAAAATATCAGAATAAGTTGCCCATTTAGTAATGATAAAATGGAATACTAATATTGAGTTCAGTAATAATGCATTCTTATAATATTTGAAAGTTAGACCGTTTTAAAATAATAAATTTAGGCCTTCAGGCACAAGGCCTCATGTGCTCTATTTTAATAATTATTCAAGGGATCATTTTTTCGAATTACGCCGTTTTATGAACAATTTAAGAATGGCAAACAGTTCACTGCCTTATTAGAATTTCACCTTGGTAAAACTATAAATGAAGTAAGTGTGAGATTATTTTTAACTAATATATATTAATTCTACCTAGTGTGAAATAATTTTATACAATGAATTCCGAGGTATAAAGATTCCAATAAATATTTTATTTATCTATATAATATACCAGGTCTATTAGTATGAAACGCGAAAATGGCTGCCAGAGGGCGCTTTGCAACTTTATTTGAGCCGACGGTGGCGCTGTTGAAGGCATTTTGTTTTTTGACTCACGTGGCATCAGCATGTGTGGAGTTTTAGAAAAATTCAAATCGTGGAAAATTTCTGGAGCACGTGGAAATTGGTGATTTCCGAGCCAAAAAGTGTACAAAGCATCAGCCACCATTTACTCTTTTTTTGATTTGTCTCATAAACTGTATATTAAATCAATTTCAATATTTCAGCATTTTCAAAATTCTCACTCACAATGATAATGCAATTATTTAGAGCTTTTGATTGCGTCATATATATGTGAAAAATAAGAAAAAAAATAGATAAATTATCAGGTGTTTTTATTAAAAGTCAAAAGCAAAATTCTGGAAGCTTACATGAGAAATTTAGTAATTAGCTTTCCTTGATTGATCAAGAAAAGAGGTTTGCCAAATATCATGGACCGAGCCTAAAGCAATGTTAGATTTTTGTTCTTTTAAATGTACCTCTGCCATCTAAACTACTCATATGAACAGTCAGAATATGCCCTTTTTGTTCTGAATATATATATTTAAAACAAAAATCTTAAAAATATATATAAACATCTTTAATTAAAAAGGCATACATTGGATCAAAATACATTTTAATTTACCAATATATCAGTTGGCTGAACGCCAACCTCTTTCAAGGTATTAGAACATTTTAATGTGTGTAAACAACAAACTCAGCGCCAAATAACGTCAATAGAATTAAGTAAAAAAGCGTTCAGCTGACTGAACTATTGGTGAAATAAATTGTATTTTGATACAATATATGCTTTTTTATATAATTGAAGATATATTTATGGACTGCTCTATTTTGAAATATATATATATATATATATATGAAAAAAGGAAAGAAAAAAATAAAAGATAAAAAGATCAGGTGTTGAAATCAATATTAAAAATGGCATATCCTGACCAGGAGCACAAGTGCTTTACAGAAGGCAGAGCGCCATCTGGTGGAACAGAAATCAACTAATCATTGATTTAGCCTGTTCCCTGATATTTGGCCAACCCAATTTCTTGATAAATCAAGAAAAGCCATCCACGAACGCGTTTCGCGCTTTTGGCGCTCGTCAGCGTGGAGTAGGCTGAACCACTGCGACCAAAAAATAATTTTTGGTCCCAATGGCTTCCCGAAAAACCATGAAATGGGTATTTAAGGCCAAACTTGCGTAAATACGCTTAGCACATGAAAAAAGGAAAGAAAAAAATAAAAGATAAAAAGATCAGGTGTTGAAATCAATATTAAAAATGGCATATCCTGACCAGGAGCACAAGTGCTTTACAGAAGTCAGAGCGCCATCTGGTGGAACAGAAATCAACTAATCATTGATTTAGCCTGTTCCCTGATATTTGGCCAACCCAATTTCTTGATAAATCAAGAAAAGCCATCCACGAACGCGTTTCGCGCTTTTGGCGCTCGTCAGCGTGAGTAGGCTGAACCACTGCGACCAAAAAATAATTTTTGGTCCCAATGGCTTCCCGAAAAACCATGAAATGGGTATTTAAAACCAAACTTGCGTAAATACGCTTAGCACATGAAAAAAGGAAAGAAAAAAATAAAAGATAAAAAGATCAGGTGTTGAAATCAATATTAAAAATGGCATATCCTGACCAGGAGCACAAGTGCTTTACAGAAGGCAGAGCGCCATCTGGTGGAACAGAAATCAACTAATCATTGATTTAGCCTGTTCCCTGATATTTGGCCAACCCAATTTCTTGATAAATCAAGAAAAGCCATCCACGAACACGTTTCGCGCTTTTGGCGCTCGTCAGCGTGGAGTAGGCTGAACCACTGCGACCAAAAAATATTTTTTGGTCCCAATGGTCAGGATATGCCATTTTTAATATTGATTTCAACACCTGATCTTTTTATCTTTTATTTTTTTCTTTCCTTTTTTCATGTGCTAAGCGTATTTACGCAAGTTTGGCCTTAAATACCCATTTCATGGTTTTTCGGGAAGCCATTGGGACCAAAAATTATTTTTTGGTCGCAGTGGTTCAGCCTACTCCACGCTGACGAGCGCCAAAAGCGCGAAACGCGTTCGTGGATGGCTTTTCTTGATTTATCAAGAAATTGGGTTGGCCAAATATCAGGGAACAGGCTAAATCAATGATTAGTTGATTTCTGTTCCACCAGATGGCGCTCTGCCTTCTGTAAAGCACTTGTGCTCCTGGTCAGGATATGCCATTTTTAATATTGATTTCAACACCTGATCTTTTTATCTTTTATTTTTTCTTTCCTTTTTTCATGTGCTAAGCGTATTTACGCAAGTTTGGCCTTAAATACCTATTTCATGGTTTTTCGGGAAGCCATTGGGACCAAAAATTATTTTTTGGTCGCAGTGGTTCAGCCTACTCCACGCTGACGAGCGCCAAAAGCGCGAAACGCGTTCGTGGATGGCTTTTCTTGATTTATCAAGAAATTGGGTTGGCCAAATATCAGGGAACAGGCTAAATCAATGATTAGTTGATTTCTGTTCCACCAGATGGCGCTCTGCCTTCTGTAAAGCACTTGTGCTCCTGGTCAGGATATGCCATTTTTAATATATATATATATGTAATATGATCCTGTCGACTCTTCTGTGATATGATCCTGTCGACTCTTCTGTGTGGCAATATAGTGGTAATGATGTGGTGAGGTGAGAAATAATGAAACAACAAGTTTGGAAGGAATTCCAGGCAATCAGCGAGAGAGAGCGGATCGACGGGCGACCGACCCGCTGAACGACCGTTTTTTCCCTGTGTACACAACCTGGGGGGGGGGGGCTATCCAAAATAGTCCCCAGGTGTTGACGGGCGGCCCCCTCAGGAATGTGGCCAAAATGGTCGTAAGTTAGTTGTCTTCTATCGACGTCTCTCTCTCGTTGACTGTAGGTTTACTTTAATATTCCTGGAAGAGCATATATTATGACATATATATGTAGTAAATGAGTAGAGCTGACAACATCAAAGTGGGCACCTTATCCAACATTCAGTCATGGGTAGGAAGTGTAAGCATTCTTTGCCTTAATATGAAAGACCACACGCATAGAAGCATGGTTACCTCTTTTCAAGGGGTGGTTCCCAGGAAGGATGGGACTTAGGGTGGGAGTTCTATCTGGGACTGCCCTGGTTAGTCGGGCAGCATAGCAGCCTAACTACTCTCCTGCCTTCAGCCTGTTCCTGGGCTCAGAATATCCCAGCTTATTTCAACCCAGCTGATGTCAGAGAGGGAGGACGTCCAATCAGGGACTGCCACGACCAAAATGCATTTAAATCTCTCTTGTTTACTCGAGTAAAAGTCACGACTTGTTTTACTATACTTCCCAACCCTTTTTCTCCCAGGTATTCAATTCATTATCGTTATTTTGTAGTTGGGCTTTCAAAATATGAAATAAATTTATACACATATGTGTTAATGTGTAAAAATAATCGTAAAAAAATAAAAAAAAAGGTCAGGTGTTGATATTAAAAAACAAAGAAGGCATATCCTGTCCATGAAAAAATGTGTTTTTACAGGTTAATCAACGTTTAGTGAATTTCTGTTCCACTAGATGACGCTCTGCCATCTAAAAGGCACATGTGCTCGTGGTCAGGATATGCCTTCTTAATTTTTAATATGTAATTATGTGAATGTGGTAATGTGAATGAACACTCCAGAGGTTAGTGGCAACAAGAAGACAACGTCCCTAGAAAAAGTCGTGCTAGCTCCAGCAATAAGACTGCCCAGTACATTTCTTTGAACTTTTCCTCCCAACTGTCATCTAACAACCCCGGCTCTAGAGTTCCCCCTTTACCTGGGCCAAAGGTCGGACTTTTCCTTTCCCTGTTTTCCTGTTGTTAAGTTATATGGCGCCTGGTTGCCACGACTATCACTGGGGACGTCAGCCTTTCTTCAACTTTATTAGTCCCAAGCAAGTTACAATAAAAGGGGATATTTTCATTGTATACTAGCGGATGAACTCAGCTTCTCCTGGATTTTAATTGCATAAGAGTTAGCCTAACAAATATTTGATAAAAAATATTTTCCAAGCAAAAATCCTCTCTCTGCTGATTCGATTTTTATGAAGACGCTTATTAATATATATGTCATAATTTTCCTAATGCCCAAGAGATATAATTCATTTTCGCCATAATTAATATGTTGAAATGTAAATACAAATTCACCTATATATAAATACTAGACGAATGGCCCGGGCAACGCCCGGGTTTTACCCGAGTGCGTATATATTTTGAAAATGTTTTAATTAAAATACTATTCGTTACAATTATAAATTGGCGCCGTGGATGTCTCTCTTGTGAAACGTCCCGCCCCAAACTGTGTGTGTCTTGAAAATATAAAAATAAAAGTGTGAACGGAAAAATATGTCCAGGGTAGCCTAGTGGTCATGGCATCTGCCCGGTAAGCGGAAGGTCGTGGGTTCGATTCCCATCCCTTGACACTTTTTTTATTTTATTCATTCTGACCAAAATCTATCCGTGAACTTCACACAGTGAACTTCACACAGAGAGAATAACGCAATTATATAAGTAGATAATCCAAATTGTGCCTTATCACACACTATTTTTTTATTTGGCCGTATTACCTTGTGTTTATAATCTATGCCGGCGGCGCGCGCCCGTTGGCTGCCGGCGAGCACGTGACCTCCCTGTGCGCGCGCATCCGTGACAGAACCGGCCCATGACGGTCGTGACTATATATGGATAATAATAATAATAATTATTATTATTATTATCATTAGATAATGATAATGATCATAATGATGATTCCCGCGCATCCATGACAGAACCGGCCCATGACGGTCGTGACTATATATAGGGATATACGAATGACCCGGGCAACGCCCGGGTTTTACCCAATTAAATGCTTTTATTCAAATACTATTCGTTACAATTATAAATTGGCGCCGTGGATGTCATTCTTGTATAATATATAAATGAGTTTTAAAATTTGTTAAAAAAAAAATGCATCGGCCGGGAATCGAACCCGGGCCGCCCGCGTGGCAGGCGAGCATTCTACCACTGAACCACCGATGGTTATGAAAATCCCATCCGTGAGCTTCAGACAAACAAACAGACAGAATAAGGCAAATATATAAGTAGATATATAGATAATCCAAATTGCACCTTATCATTAGATTAGGTCTTATTACCTTCTAATCTATAATCCAAATTGTGCCTTATCATTAGATTTGGTCTTATTACCTTCTGTTTCTAATCAATATTTCAAATTGTGCCTTATCATTAGATTTGGTCTTATTACCTTCTGTTTATAATCTATAATCCAAATTGTACCTTATCATTAGATTTGGTCTTATTACCTTCTGCATCTAATCTATATTCCAAATTTTGCCTTATCATTAGATTTGGTCTTATTACCTTGTGTTTATAATCTAATATTCCAAATTGTACCTTATCAGTAGATTTGGTATTATTACCTTCTAATCTATAATCCAAATTATTTGGATAATGATAATGATCATAATGATGATGCGCGCGCATCCGTGACAGAACCGGCCGGCCGGCCAGCCCGCCCATGACGGTCGTGACTATATATAGGGATAGGGATGGATAATAATAATATAATAATAATAATTATTATTATTAGTAGTATTATTATTATTATCATTAGATAATGATAATGATCATAATGATGATGCGTGCGCATCCGTGACAGAACCGGCCGGCCCATGACGCTCGTGACTATATATAGGGATGTACAAAATAAACGTGGGAGCCAGAGGCGCGACGCGTGAGCGCGCATTCACGAGAGTGGAACAAGGTAATTTTCGAAGCATACATGCACAATAGTTGCCCCCTTCCATTCAAATACAACGGATACAGCATATATATATAGGTATTATAAAAATTGATTCAACACAAAGTGAATATTTGCTTATAATTTTTTCGATTTTATACAGAAATATGTAAATATATATTTACATTTATAAATAGATATAGATCTCAGCCAAAAAGACTGAGAAGCGATATTTTTATAAAGAGATGATCTGGCTTCGTGCTTTCTGCTCGAGTGAGTGTTTTGCTGTTAGAAATTTGTTCCTGCATTCTGAAAATGAACTGGCTTTTTTCTGATTTATGGAATTTTTCCTGAAATAATTTTGTATCTGACAATCTCTCAAACAGGATACAGCAATAGAGTTCTTATCATTTTCTGACTAAACACAACTATTTTGCCCAGAACTTGGTCAAATTCAATTTTTCTTCTGCACATATAAAGTAACCGGAAAAAATCCAATGTGACCAATGAAGTTGAAATATTCGGAAACCAGAAAGGTCGTCGTAAAACAAAAGATTTTGCTCACATTTGTAGGATGAAACCTTATTTAAACCCAGAGGACCACCTGAAGAGAACCCAGAAGGTGACTCGCCAAACTTCCAGGAAGAAGACATCCCCATTGAACGAACACAACAACCAGAGACCCGAGAAGAGATCTCAGGCCCTATTCACCCGTTCTCGAGCGATGAGACTGATAATGTAAGTCTCCTGCTGCCATTGGGTCAAAGCTCTTTATAGAAGGAGGGTATGTGGCGAATAAATATTTTATTATTTAATTTAATTTAATTATTCAATGAAATATGTAAAACAGATTTTTATATTTTTAATATTTGTAAAATCATCATTTAGTTACCTAGCTTTCTTGCACGATATTCTCTAACTGTGTATAGTTTTGTGTGAGGTCTCCTCAGCCGCATGGAGCTCAATTCACCGCTATATCTCCAAAGGTCGGAGAGGCTCTTTAGGGCCACCTCTGCTCAAACACAAAGATGGTACCCCACTAACCTCAGAGGAAACCTGTCGAGAGGTACTTCAGAACTACTTTCCAACAGATTGGACTGTGCCAAGACCAACAGTGGACTGGCTCCCAACCTTTAACCAAGAACCGGCTTTCACAGCGGCTGAAATCTTCCGCGCGATCCGACGATGTGGATGGAGAAAGTCCCCAGGTCCCGACAGACTTGGAGTCAGGTGCATACTCCTCGGTGGACCAGCACTGCATGAACTCTTATCGCAAATCTTCACCAAATGCCTGCGCCTCGGACACTTCCCAACCCCTTGGAAAGCTGGACGACTGGTTCTCATCCCCAAACAAAACTCCACCTCATCCAACCCACTGGACAAATACCGTCCAATTACTATGATCAACACATTAGCCAAAGTTTTTGAACGATGCATCCTAGCGAGGCTGCAATGGCTAGCAGACCAGCATGGCTGGTTCTCGCCCATGCAATTTGGCTTCGTCCCTGGGCGTTCGGCAGAAGGAGCACTTGACTCAATCAACAACTTTATCAACGACGGCCTGAAGCACTGGAGAAAGACAGTGGCAATAAGTTTGGACATTAGCCATGCCTTCGACACGGTTCAAAGACATACCATCATTCAAGGCCTCCGGGACCTCAACTGTCCAGAAGAGCTTATACAACTCTCTGCAAGCTCTCTCAGAGACAGGAAAGTGATCTACCAAGCCTGGGACTCCACTCTCACCGCGCACACAGTACTGGGTGTTGCACAAGGGGCACCGCTAAGCCCCTTCTTTTTCAACATTGTAGCCAGGAAAGCTCTTTCCCTTCCAAAGCCCCAAAACTGCCAAATAATTTGCTTTGCAGACGACTTCACCTTGCT
Source organism: Cordylochernes scorpioides (assembly GCA_030710605.1). NCBI lineage: Eukaryota > Metazoa > Arthropoda > Arachnida > Pseudoscorpiones > Chernetidae > Cordylochernes > Cordylochernes scorpioides. The sequence goes on from CP092876.1 coordinate 77,340,465, forward strand.
TTTCAGAGCTTTCCGTAGATTACCAACAAAGGAGATTAACAAATTTCTTAAAACTTTCAGCTTGTGGGGTAAAGGACATGGATCGACCTTTAATCTTAAGAAGACCCAGGCCTGCCTCTTTCATTGGAAATCCAAGCGCCCTAGTTACCAAAATATAAAATTCCTCGACCAGCCTATTTTAATCAACAACCATATAAAAATACTGGGCATAACTTTTGACACCACACGCACATTCGTTCGCCACTCGGACAACATTTTCAACAAATGCAAATGGATGCTTCCGCGATTAATTAGCACAATTAGGGAACAATATGGACTCACTTACAGCTCAGGCCTGAAAATAATCAAGATGGTAATTCTCCCTGCTCTGCTCTACGGCTCGGGTGTTTGGGGCAAGAGAGTGTTCGACACCAATGGCACTCGCAAACTACGTAGTCTCCACTATAAATTTGCTAAAATTCTTATTAGGGGGGGCCCCTGTACCCCCACAATTCCAGCTATCTCACTCACTGGCGGTCCTCCATTGGACATTTCAATCAAGGCACATCTGGCGTACAAGGAAGCAATAAAAAATGGTCCTTTTGAGACACGTCCAAGGCCTAGCGCAGTCCACTATCCACCCCTTAGAAAACTACTTCAGTTTTCAAAGTCGCTCCCAGAAAATGCAACCATCATATACACCGATGGATCGCGGTCCCTCAAAGGCGTAGGCGGCGCAGTTTTTCTGCCACCCCCCTCCACTCCAATACAACTAAAACTCCATGATCTTTGCACCTCCTTCCAGGCAGAATTACTTGCTATCCTATATGCAACTAGAGCGATCCAGCTCATGCAAAGACAACCAACAGCAATCGCTTCTGATTGCCTGGCAGCTCTCCATGCCATTTGTAACCCAGAACTCCCAAAAACCTCACTCATAGCTGAGATAGTTCGCAATCTTAACCATTTAAACGTACATCTCTGCTGGGTTAGAGGCCACAGCGGCATAGAAGGCAATGAGCATGCAGATAAATTAGCCAAGGCAGCAGCTGAATCAAACTTGCCCATATCCTACTCCACTCTATCCAAAAAGTTTGTTCGAGCCCGCAGCGAACAGTATTCACACCAACTCTGGAAGGAATTATATGTCACAGATCACTCCACAAGAAACCTCAGGAGAATAGCTGCATTCCCAAACACTCTCATGGCGATCCTGCCCAAAATAAAATTTTGTGGCACCACCTCAACAATCCTCACAGGTCATGGCTTTGTCAAAGCCGATGCTGCAAAATTATCTAGAGACGATCCTACCTGCCCACACTGCCACGAGGAAGACCAAACTGTCGACCACCTTCTCTTCAGATGTCCCGCCTACCACCTTCATAGGTCCCAAACAGCCACCCTCCTAGGAATAAATATATTTGCCCCTGAAGACCTGCAAAACATCCCCAAGCACAAGTCAGCCTGGCGACACTTGATAAACTGGATGTCTGCTGCCACCATTAGACGTGAAGTCTAAAAACCAACCCGGATAGTTGGCGACCTTAGTATGCTCCAGGAATCCGGGTTACCTGAATAAATAATATAGTTTTGTTAATTTGATATTAATTGTCGACTATTCACTGTGACGTCAACAATAAATACTTTCAAACCTTCAAATATACAAATACTCGATTCAACGCTACGTTATAAATAATTTGAAGAAAATATTCTTTTTACGGATTGAATTCAAGTTTGAAATAAATTTCAGCGTTCACACACACTAATGTATTCCGAGGAAGAAGAGAACATCTATGACTCAGAAGATGAGACCAGCTCTCAAGAGGACGAAGTATCGATGGAATTCGAAATTACAGGTTCGGAGGATGAGGCCAAATTCAAATTTACTTTTGACGTTTTGTCTACAGATCAGGTTATGCAAACCATGAATCAAACAATTAATGAAGTTTATGAAACCGTTAAAATTCCACCAACATTTCTCAGGATTTTGTTAAATCATTTTAATTGGGACCTGGCAAAATTTTATGATAGATATTATGACGGAGATCAAAGAAGCCTATTTGAAGATGCTCATGTGGTAAATCCACTTGAAAACCTACGACCACCTATTAATGGAACAAATAAAAGGCCAAGCATTGAAGAGTGTGAAATATGTTTTTTTGAATTTCCATCCAACATCATGACAGGAATAGGATGCGGTCACAGGTTTTGTCAAGAATGCTGGAAAGAATATCTGACCACCAAGATAATGCACGATGGCATGGGTCAGAAAATCTCCTGTCAAGCTTCAGAATGTGACATATTGGTTGATTACCAAACAGTAATGAATCTAATTGAAGAAGAAAAAGTTAAACAGAGATACCAACAATTAATAATCAACAGCTACGTGGCGTACAAAGATAAGCTGCGATGGTGTCCTTTTCCGGATTGTAACAACGTAATTCAGGTACAAAGTGTTGAGTCACGACCTGTCACCTGCAACTGTTCACATACTTTCTGCTTCGGATGTGGTGAAAGTTGCCATGAACCCGTTAATTGCGACTTGTTACGTAAATGGAAAAAGAAATGTTGTGATGACAGCGAAACATATAATTGGTTAAAGATCAATACCAAAGAATGTCCTAAGTGTTTTTCTGTAATTGAAAAGAATGGAGGTTGCAATCATATGATCTGTAGTAATCCAAATTGCCGAACCCATTTTTGCTGGATATGTCTAGGACCTTGGGAATCGCACAGGAATTATTTTAAATGCAACCAGTTCAAAGAGAAGGATTGCGCGGCTTTAGATGAGGAGGAAAAGTCTAGAGCAGCCTTCAATAAATATTTCTTCTATAGTGTCCGTTACATGAACCACATGCAGAGTCAAAAATTGGAGAAGAAGCTGAACGATACAGTTGAGACCAAAATCAAGGAAATGAACAAACAGAAAGTTGCCTGGGTAGATTCCAATAAATTAAGGCAGTGTTTAAATGTTCTGTGCCAGTGTAGACAAACACTGATGTACAGCTATGCCTTTGCCTACTACTTGAAAAAGAACAACCAGTGCATCATATTCGAAGAAAACCAAAGAGATCTGGAGACTGCCACTGAGAAGATCTCGGAGTATCTTGAAAGAGATCTTTCGGTGGTAGAGAACAACACGGCAATAATAAATATGGTAAAGGATATTGCTAACTACTGTGAAAATCGGCGGGAAAAACTTATAGAACACGTCAATGAAGGTTATACGAGGGAATTGTGGGAATTCAATGAGTGAATTGACCCTAGTTTTTTTATATATATATATATATAAATACTAGTCATTGTAAATCTCTTATCTATGCATATTTTCCTTGTTATAATGTCACCGAAAGGTCTTTATCGAAATAAATTAAAGTATAACTTTTACAAATATTTTTGTCTCGTTTATGTTATTTATGTTCCTATCCATACGTTTTATTGAATACTAGCGGATGTGCCCGGCTTCGCCTGGGTTTTACCCGAGTGAATGTTTGTCTAATGAACATTTGTTAAAACAATTCTCTATAAACTTATAAAACGTACTCGGCTTCGCCCGGGGTTTTACCCGAGTAAAGGTTTGTCTAGCGAACATTTGTTAAAACAATTCTCTAAAAACTTATTTAAAAAAAAAGATATATTTTGATAATTTGACACTCGTAAATTTGAATCTCTCGATATATTGTTATCATCGTCACAATGGGGGCGCTGCTTGCGAGTTAAATCTACAAATCTGCAAATAACTCTAAGGATATTCAAGATATTCAGGAAATTATTTTTCAAAAACCTTCCCGGTGATATACCTAATAATATCCAAAAATTTCTCGGCGATTGGATGTATGGTTTTTGAATCTATAGAGTACAGACAGACATTCAATTTTATATATATAGATAGATTCACTCTTCATTGTTGGCTTTTTATCTTACATTCATTCTTCATTGTTGGCTTTTTATCTTACATTCATTCTTCATTGTTGGCTTTTTATCTTACATTCACTCTTCATTGTTGGCTTTTTATCTTACATTCATTCTTCATTGTTGGCTTTTTATATTACATTCACTCTTCATTGTTGGCTTTTTATATCATATAGAAAATCATAGTTTTATCTAGTGAACATTTTTTCCCGTGTCACATTGCCGTGTCATCCTGAGATAATCTTACTTTTGATAAATAATATTTTAGATAACAAACTTAGTGATAAGAAAACTTGTTATCATCGTCACAATGGGGGCGCTGCTTGCGAGTTAAATCTACAAATCTGCAAATAACTCTAAGGATATTCAAGATATTCAAGAAATTATTTTTCAAAACCTTCCCGGTGATATACCTAATAATATCCCAAAATTTCACGGCGATTAGATGTATGGTTTTTGAATCTATAGAGTACAAACAAACAAACAAACAAACAGACAGACATTCAATTTTATATATATAGATTTATAAATTTTCGAAGCGATATGCTTTCAAAATTAGATATTGTTCACATTTGATGTGAGCGCAAGAACAAGACTCACTCATGATAATAGTAAAAACTTTCCTAGGTTGTCTTTGAAATGTATAAAACATAAAAATGCGGTGTACCATGAAGTATATTTAAAGCTTTCTATTTAACTTGCTGCGCTCAAATTTGTGTGAATGTGTGTAGGTGTAAACAAATTTTAATATTTTTTTAGAAACACGTTATGTCTAAAAATGTAAAAACAGTATAACCTCCCTGTAAAGGACACCCAATTGCAGAACCAAAGTGTCCATTAGGGAGAGGTGTCCTCTTACCGAGAGTTGCTAAATTGTAAAAATGATAATTTTGCCATTTAAAACTGTCCTTTGAGGACAGGTGTACGCTGAAGGGAGGTTCTACTGTACTGGTTCAAACCTGGAGGGTGAGATTTGCCGTTATAGATTACTAGGCAAATGACCCAGGAAGTGCCCAGGTTTTTCTGATTAAATGTTTTTATTCAATTACTATTTGTTACATTTATAAATTAGCGCCGTGGATGTCACTCTTGTGAAACGTCCCGCTACAAACCTTCTGTGTTTTAAAACATAAAAATGTAAATTCCAACAACGATATTTGAAAATGATATTATTTTGATTTTCAAATAATAATATTTCCAATTATAAATTGGTACCGTGGATGTTATTTTTGAGAAACGTCCCGCTCCAAACTTTGTGTCTGAGAAGCGATATTTTTACAAAGAGATGATCTGGCTTTGTGTCTTCTGCTCGAATGAATATTTTTCTTTTAGAATTTTTTTCCTGTATACTAAAAATTAAATGGCTTCACCCGTATTCTCTGCTTTTTGAAATTTTTCTGAAAATCAAACTTGATACAGAAATATTTTTGGGTCGACATGTATAGACGACAAACCTACATACATACATACATACATACATACACTGAATTTTATATTCATATGGATACATGATGTAGGATATTACGGAATTGCCCTGGAATAAATAGTTTCCTGTTGATACTGTTCTAGTCCATTAATCCTCAAATTCCTCATAGCAATGAATCAAAATAGTATCATCAGAAAAATAAATATTTCAGAGAAATACCCTCATATCCTAAATCAAGTAGAATCAGCAATAATACGCATATTTTGCCTCTTCAAGATCGATCTTCTATTTCGTTTCGCGTTTTGAAGAGGAAGACCTTGAAAGATCGCGGTTTTCATAATAAAATAATTAAAAAAACATATTACCGAAAAAGTTTTGATTTTTTATAATATAGTGATTATTGTCACTCTCAATGTCTCTATCTCTATTTTTTTAATAAAACGACTAATAAAAACTACACATATTTGAAAGGTACATAAATAAATGAAGATTTTTTCAAATATAGGATTTTAGATGCCTATTCAAATTGAACCATTTAAGAATTTTAATATTTGGTGGTAATAAAATAATGGATAGATCTAGGAGCAATTCAAACCCAATATTTTAAAATAGCCAATATCAGAATAACTTGCTTATTTTGTAATCAGAAGATTTAATACAGTAAACCTCCCTGTAAATGACACCTAATTGCAGAGTTAAAATACCTTTTAGGGAGAGGTGTCCTCTTACCAGAAAGTTGCTAAATTGTAAAATGCTAATTTTACAAATGAAAACTGTCCTTTATAGAGAGGTGTCCGCTAAAGGGGGGTACTACTGTACTAATATTGAGTCCAGTAATAATGCATTCTTATAATATTTAAGTGTTAGACCGTTTTATGAACAAGTCTAGAATGGTAAACAGTTCTCTGCCTTATTAGAATTTCACCTTGGTAAAACTAAAAAAAGGTAGGTGTGAAAATATTTTTAACTAATATATTTTATTCTACCTAGTCTGAAATAATTTTAGGAAAAATATATAAAATAAAAAAATTAAAGTAAAAGATATTGCTAACTACTGTGAAAATCGGCGGGAAAAATTATAGAAAACGTCAATGAAGGTTATGCGAGGGAATTGTGGGAATTCAATGAGTGAATTGACTCTAGTTTTTTTTTATATATATAAATACTAGTCATTGTAAATCTCTTATCTATGCATATTTTCCTTGTCATAATGCCATCGAAAAGTCTTTATCGAAATAAATTAAAGTATAACTTTTAAAAATATTTTTGTCTCGTTTATGTTATTTATGTTCCTATCCATCCATTTTATTGAATATTTATATTGACACGTTTCTGAATTTTGTAATTAATTTTGTAATTAATTTTTCATTGATTTTTAATATGTAATCAATAATTTTATCATCATTAAAAAAAGAACAATTAATAAACAAAAGAACAACAACATGGTAAATTTGCCTCTTTATTTAAAACAAACAAACAAATTAGATAAAGATTTAAAATAAAACATTTCTTTAAAAGTTAAAGCAAAAATAAAACCTTACATAAAATATTTGGTAAAGAAAACATTCAAGACAAAGAGGATGAGTTTCTTTTTATGAACATGCGTTCGAGCTTTCGGGCATAATGTCGCCCTTCAACAGGAATAAAACTACAAATAGAATCAAGATACGTCTATATATATACAGGTGATTAGCATAAACAAGAAAACTATTATTTTTAGAGAGATAAAATTTAAGTTTTATGTATGATATACAAAACAGGAATCATGAGGGGCGTGGAGCCCGTAAGCTTGCAGCCCGTGCATTTCAATAAAAAATTTCTCTCTTCGTTTTATAGCTATTTACGGGCTCCACGCCCCTCATGATTCCTGTTTTGTATATCATACATAAAACTTAAATTTTATCTCTCTAAAAATAATAGTTTTCTTGTTTATGCTAATCAACTGTATATATATAGACGTATCTTGATTCTATTTGTAGTTTTATTCCTGTTGAAGGGCGACATTATGCCCGAAAGCTCGAACGCATGTTCATAAAAAGAAACTCATCCTCTTTGTCTTGAATGTTTTCTTTACCAAGTTACTCCAGAGGATTTTACCTTGTTTAAACATAAAATATTTGGCACAGCTACGAAAGGATTAAAATATAAATCAAAAAAGGCTTCGACGAAAGAAAAAGTAAGTACAATGGCAGTAAATGTAAACAAATTAGAGAAATTTAGCGGTGATAAAGGTTCAATTCGGCCTGAATCATGGCTTAAACTATATGAATTGGAAACTAATAAACTAGATGAAGTTGATAGAATCAATAACCTAATTTATTATTTATCAAAAGATGCTTTAGAATGGTTTGCTGATGAAATATTGAGCAACGCATCCATTAAAAAATGGGATACTGTTAAACTCAAATTAATTCAGCGCTTTGGTTATAAAGTTGAAAGCCCTATAGTTGCAGCATCAAAAATGAGACTTAAAAAAGAAGAAACCGTGGAAGATTATTTTAAAGATAAAATTAGATTATTAAATCAAACAAGCCTCAATAATGTCGAGAAGCTAAAAATGTTAACGGATGGATTGCCATTAGATTGGAAAAATTATCTCGTAACAGCCCAGCCTAAAGATCCATCACATTGGATGCAGATTGCCGTGGAGATTGAACAAAACAATAATCAAATAAGGCAACAACAGTGAAGTAAAACCAAGGTTTTTAATATAACTACACCTAAAATCTCAAAATATTTCCCATATTGGTGTCCTATTTGTAAGAAAAAAGGATTGTATTTTAAACATTGGATGAGTGATTGCAAAGATTATGATCCTAATTATAAAGACAAGCTTAAACATCAAGCAACTAATATCACCACAGATGTTAAACAAACCATAGCTGATTCACTTTGCATAGCAAATACCAATTTTCCTTATAGATTTGTTAATGTTGAAGTTTTACTTAATAATATTCCAGGTTCATCTTTTATTGATACCGGGTCAACTATTTCATTAATGAGCTGTTCGCTTTTAAAACAACATAAGTTAAGATTGAATGTAAACGATAGAATCAAAATTAAACAAGTAGATAGTTTTGCATACACTTTAGGATCAGTAGAAGTATTTTTGAAAATCCATTATAAACTTGTCAGGTGTAAGCTTCATGTTGTGAAAAACTTTAGCTATCCATTGCTTATTGGACTTGATGTAGCAGGAAAAATTGGATTAATAATTGACACAAAAGACAAAGCGGTGTATGTTAAAGGAAATTAATGTTTTTATATATCTCCTGAAACGCATCTTCCATCTGTTCAGCAAAAATAGCTTAATCAATTACTTAAAGAAAATCAAGCATTGTTCAGCCAGCATGAAACTGACATTGGAAGGATTGCTGTTCAACACAAGATCCATACAATTGAACATCCACCCATCAGTTGTAGACCATATAGAAGACCACTTGCCGAATATGATGAAATAAAAAGACAAGTTGAAGAATTGAGTAAAAAGGGATTAATAAGATAATCTCAGTCACCTTGGGCCTTCCCCGTAGTGTTGGTCTCTGAAAAGGATGGTTCACAAAGGATGTGCATTGATTACCAAAAACTGAATGCAATTACAATTGATGACAAGCAGCCTCTTCCATACATCCAAGATATGTTTGATCGCTTACATAATGCGAAATACTTCACAACACTTGACATAGCATGGGGCTATTGGCATGTTGAAATGCATCCAGACTCTGTTGAGAAAACTGCTTTCATTACAAATGACGGGCATTATGAATTTTTGGTTATGCCATTTGGCTTGAAAAATGCTCCAAGTACTTTTCAGCGAATAATTCAACATATTATTGGAAATCTTCTTTGGAACGGTGTTTGTAATTATCAAGATGATATTCTAATTTACAGCAGTACTTTTAAAGATCATATTGAACTCATGAAGAAAATATTTGACAAGCTTAAAGAAAACAATATCAAACTCAAGTTGAAGAAATGCTCCTTTGCAAAACAAGAAATAAGATATTTAGGTCATATCATAGGACATAACAAGATTAAACCTGACCCTGAAAAAACAAAGGCAATAAATGAGTTTCCTCAACCTAAAACAGTGAAGCAAGTAAGGCAGTTTCTGGGTTTAGCAGGTTACTACAGGAAATTTATTCCTAAATTTAGTGAAATTGCAGATCCTTTAACAAGCCTCACAAGAAAAAATAAGTTATTCAAATGGACTACTGAAGTTAACAAATCATTTCAGGAACTAAAGTCTCATTTATCCACAGATCCAGTTCTTTCTACATATGATCCTTCATTACCATGTAAGCTTTATACAGATGCATCTAAACTGGGAATTGGTGCTATTTTAGCTCAAATTGGAAATGATAATCAAGAACATGTAATTTCCTATTATTCAGGGAAACTTCTACCACATCAACAGAACTATTCTGCATTTGAGTTGGAATGCTTTGCTGTAGTTCAATCAGTTGAATACTTTGAAGTTTATCTTGAGAACAATACATTTGAAGTCATTACAGATCATTCGGCTTTGGAATGGCTCTTCAACGTAAAGAAACCAAAGGCAAAATATCTCCGATGGATAATTGAATTATCAACCAAGTCAATCAAAATAGTTCACAGATCAGGATCAAAGCAAACGCATGTTGATGCATTGTCAAGATCACCAGTGTCATTTCATATATCAATCCCCACTCTTCGACTACACCAACAAAAAGCGGATCTCCGTTTTGTAAAGAACTCTCATATTCATCGAGATCTTATTATGGTGAAACATAATGGAGTTCTAAAAACAGTTGTTCCAGAATCATTCCAAAAGGAAATATATTCTCAAAGAATACTACGATAATCATTCTCACCCCTCAATTAACAAGACAGTAAGATTGATAACACCATTTTATTGGTGGCCGAATGCTATCAGATGCATCAAAGACTATGTTCGCTCATGTAAAATATGTCAAATAACTAAATGCAGTCGTAAACCATTTATTGGAGAATATGTTGCACCAAACTCTGATCTGAAACCACTGGAATTAATATCAATGGATACTATTGTGCTAGGCTCTGCAGCAAATGAAACCAAGCACAAATACATTCAAGTAATAATTGACCACCTAACAAGATTTGTTTGGGCTTTCCCTACTGTCACCAACACTTCTCAAGCAGTAATTCAATGTTTAGACAAAATCAACAAAACTGTTCCCCAAATCAAATGTATTTTAACCGACAACGGAAAGAATTTTACATCAAAAGAATTTAACAAGTTTTTGAATGAGCATCAAGTTCAACACACCTATTCGACGCCATATCATCCGCAGAGTAATGGACTGTGTGAAAAGATGAATGACACTATACTCACCAAATTAAGAAAAAACCTTCAAGAGAATCCAAGACTAAAATGGTCATCATTACTTGCCAAAATTGTGAAAGATTATAATAGCACATCCCATGATGTCACTGGGTTTTCTCCAAATTTCCTACTTTTTGGTGATTGTTCAATACCAGAATTTTCTGAATCACCACATTTCACCATAGAAAATGCAAGGAAGAAAGCAATAGAAAATAGCGCAAAGCATAGAGAAAAGTGGAAAGCACGACACGATGCAAAACATCCGCAGTCGTCATTCAAAGTTGGTGATCTGGTCCTTCGTAAAATAGCTAGTAATGATCCAAGTATGGTCAAAACATCCCCAAAGTATGAGGGTACTTTTCAAATAACAAGAATAATATCTAGTGTTACGTGTGAATTATTGGAAGATGATTCCTCCTTGGTTAAAGTTCATGTGTCACAATTGAAACCATTTATTTTGCGAAAATAAATCCTTCAAGCCGAGGGATATGACACGTTTCTAAATTTTGTAATTAATTTTTCATTGATTTTTAATATGTAATCAATAATTTTATCATCATTAAAAAAAAGAACAATTAATAAACAAAAGAACAACAACATGGTAAATTTGCCTCTTTATTTAAAACAAACAAATAAGATAAAGATTTAAAATGAAACATTTCTTTAAAAGTTAAAGCAAAAATAAAACGTTACAATATAATTCCAAATAAAATTTCGAAGCGATACGCTTTTAAAGTTAGATATTCATCACATTGATATGAGCGCAGTAACAAGACTCACCCATGATAATAGTAAAAACTTTCCTAGGTTGTCTTTGAAATGTTTAAAACATAAAAATGCGGTGTACCATGAAGTATATATACAGGTTACTATTTAACTTGCTATCATGTCTTGCTGCGCTCAAATTTATGTGAATGTGTGTAGGTGTAATCAAATTTGATATTTTTTAAAAACACGTAAAGTCTAAAATGTAAAAACAGTAGAATTTCCCTGTAAAGGACGCCTAATTGCAAAGCCAAAGTGTCCATTAGGGAGAGGTGTCCTCTTACTGGAGAGTTGCAAAATTGTAAAAATGATAATTTTGCAAATGAAAACTGTCCTTTGTAGAGGGCTAGCGGGGTGTCCACTAAAGAGAGGTTCTACTGTAGTTGGAAAGAAGACATGTAGAGGCTATTTAAAAGTGAGATTTAATAAAAGAGGAATTTTAATACTTGTATTTGTCATGATACATATAACGCTTCTATATATAACCAGGAAAATATAGTCTCAACTTGCAACCCCAAAACCCATTATTGACTGTATTGACTTTCCATTGATGTGTGAGCTCTACTCATCCCCAGCAGACACCATCATTAGTCTCAAGTTTTACCCTAATATAATTGAGTGTAGATAAGAAAGAATAAGAGGAAAATATAGAAATATAGGAACAAAAGATACAATGAACTATTGAATTTATTAAAATGTTATTTTTTATGATTATCATGGATTACCTGCCAAATATTTCTCTCCACACAATAAATATATGATCTAATAGTACAGTGGAACCTCCCTGTAAAGGACACCTTATTGCAGAGCCAAAGTGTCCTTAAGGGAGAGGTGTCCTCTTACCAGAGAGTTGCGAAATTGTAAAAATGGTAATTCTGCAAATGAAAACTTTCATGTGTAGAGGTGTCCGCTAAAGGGAGGTTCTACTGTATTTATTCAGGTTAAGATAAAACGTTAAGATGGCATAGAACTGTCTGGCATTCTATAAGCGGGCTATTGTTCTTGTATATTGTATTCTCGTACAAATATAATTGTAGAGAAAACGCAATTTTACAAAAATATAATATAGTCTGAACTATTCCAAATTACATTACAAGATTTTTGAATCTATATATATAAAATTGAATGTCTGTCTGTTTGTTTGTACTCTATAGATTCAAAAACCATACATCCAATCGCCGTGAAATTTTGGGATATTATTAGGTACTAGACGAATGGCCCGGGCAACGCCCGGGTTTTACCCGAGTGCGTATATATTTTAAAAACGTTTTAATTCAAATACTATTCGTTACAATTATAAATTGGCGCCATGGAAGTCACTCTTGTGAAACGTCCCGTTCCAAACAGTGTGTTTTTAAAATGTTTTAATTAAAATACTATTTGTTACAATTATAAATTGGCGCCGTGGATGTCTCTCTTGTGAAACGTCCCGCCCCAAACTGCGTGTGTCTTGAAAATATAAAATAAAAATGTGAATTTTCATAAAGATTTCATCATGTCGATTTTTTTTTTTTTTTGCATTTCACCTACTAAATCGATAGAGATAATTACATTTGCAACATGAACTTAGGTATATTGACTAAATAGAAAACTGCATAGTAATAAAGATCATTTTTAAAGGCACCATATCGTTTTTTTTTTTTCAATAAAATCGAAACAAAAATTAACGATAAATAACGATAATTGCTTTAAAAAGAAATTGCCTTAAAAAAAAAAGAAACATTCGCGGTGATTTTGTCTTGCATTCGTTTATACAATTATTATATACGAATGACCCGGGCAACGCCCAGGTTTTACCCGATTAAATGCTTTTATTCAAATACTATTCGTTACAATTATAAATTGGCGCCGTGGATGTCATTCTTGTATAATATATAAATGAGTTTTAAAAAATGTAAAAAAAAAAAAAAATGCATCGGCCGGGAATCGAACCCGGGCTGCCCGCGTGGCAGGCGAGCATTCTACCACTGAACCACCGATGGTTATGAAAAATCCCATCCGTGAGCTTCAGACAAACAGACAGAAAAAGGCAAATATATAAGTAGATATCACCGGGAAGGTTTTTGAAAAATAATTTCATGAATATCTTGAATATCCTTAGAGTTATTTGCAGATTTGTAGATTTAACTCGCAAGCAGCGCCCCCATTGTGACGATGTTAACAAGTTTTCTTATCACCAAGTTTGTTATCTTAAATATTATTTATCAAAAGTAAGATTATCTCAGGATGACATGGCAATGTGACACGGGAAAAAATGTTCACTAGATAAAACTATGATTTTCTATATGATATAAAGAGCCAACAATGAAGTGTGAATGTAATATAAAAAGCCAACAATGAAGAATGAATGTAAGATAAAAAGCCAACAAAGAAGAGTGAATGTAAGATAAAAAGCCAACAATGAAAAATGAATGTAAGATAAAAAGCCAACAATGAAGAGTGAATGTAAGATAAAAAGCCAACAATGAATAGTAAATGTAATATAAAAAGCCAACAATGAAGAATGAATGTAAGATAAAAAGCCAACAATGAAGAGTAAATATAATATAAAAAGCCAACAATGAATAATGAATGTAAGATAAAAAGTCAACAATGAAGAGTAAATATAATATAAAAAGCCAACAATGAAGAATAAATGTAAGATAAAAAGCCAACAATGAAGAGTAAATCTACTTATATATTTGCCTTATTCTGTCTGTCTGAAGCTCACGGAAGGGATTTTTCATAACCATCCGTGGTTCAGTGGTAGAATGCTCGCCTGCCACGCGGGCGGCCCGGGTTCGATTACCGGCCGATGCATTTTTTTTTTTTTTTTTACAATTTTTAAAACTCATTTATATATTATACAAGAATGACATCCACGGCGCCAATTTATAATTGTAACGAATAGTATTTGAATAAAAGCATTTAATCGGGTAAAACCCGGGCGTTGCCCGGGTCATTCGTATCTACTTATATATTTGCCTTATTCTGTCTGTTTGTTTGTCTGTCTGAAGCTCACGGATGGGATTTTTCATAACCATCGGTGGTTCAGTGGTAGAATGCTCGCCTGCCACGCGGGCGGCCCGGGTTCGATTCCCGGCCGATGCATATTTTTATTTTTTACAATTTTTAAAACACATTTATATATTATACAAGAATGACATCCACGGCGCCAATTTATAATTGTAATGAATAGTATTTGAATAAAAGCATTTAATCAGGTAAAACCCGGGCGTTGCCCGGGTCATTCGTATATATTAATTGTATAAACGAATGCAAGACAAAATCACCGCGAATGTTTCTTTTTTTTTAAGGCAATTTCTTTTTAAGGCAATTATCGTTATTTATCGTTAATTTTTGTTTCGATTTTATTGAAAAAAAAACGATATGGTGCCTTTAAAAATGATCTTTATTACTATGCAGTTTTCTATTTAGTCAATATACCTAAGTTCATGTTGCAAATGTAATTATCTCTATCGATTTAGTAGGTGAAATGCAAAAAAAAAATCGACATGATGAAATCTTTATGAAAATTCACATTTTTATTTTTATATTTTCAAGACACACACAGTTTGGGGCGGGACGTTTCACAAGAGAGACATCCACGGCGCCAATTTATAATTGTAACGAATAGTATTTTAATTAAAACATTTTAAAAACACACAGTTTAGAACGGGACGTTTCACAAGAGTGACATCCATGGCGCCAATTTATAATTGTAACAAATAGTATTTGAATTAAAACGTTTTTAAAATATATGCGCACTCGGGTAAAACCCGGGGGTTGCCCGGGCCATTCGTCTAGTATAATATAAAAAGCCAACAATGAAGAGTGAATGTAAGATAAAAAGCCAACAATGAAGAGTAAATGTAATATAAAAAGCCAACAGAGTGAATGTTAGATAAAAAGCCAACAATGAAGAGTGAATGTAATATAAAAAGCCAACAATGAAGAATGAATGTAAGATAAAAAGCCAACAATGAAGAGTGAATGTAATATAAAAAGCCAACAATGAAGAATGAATGTAATATAAAAAGCAAACAATGAAGAGTGAATGTAAGATAAAAAGCCAACAATGAAGAGTAAATGTAATATAAAAAGCCAACAATGAAGAATGAATGTAAGATAAAAAGCCAACAAAGAAAAGTAAATATAATATAAAAAGCCAACAATGAAGAGTAAATGTAATATAAAAAGCCAACAGAGTGAATGTAAGATAAAAAGCCAACAATGAAGAGTGAATGTAATATAAAAAGCCAACAATGAAGAATGAATGTAAGATAAAAAGCCATCAATGAAGAGTGAATGTAATATAAAAAGCCAACAATGAAGAATGAATGTAAGATAAAAAGCCAACAATGAAGAGTGAATGTAAGATAAAAAGCCAACAATGAAGAGTAAATGTAATATAAAAAGCCAACAATGAAGAATGAATGTAAGATAAAAAGCCAACAATGAAGAGTAAATGTAATATAAAAAGCCAACAGAGTGAATGTAAGATAAAAAGCCAACAATGAAGAGTGAATGTAATATAAAAAGCCAACAATGAAGAATGAATGTAAGATAAAAAGCCAACAATGAAGAGTGAATGTAATATAAAAAGCCAACAATGAAGAATGAATGTAAGATAAAAAGCCAACAATGAAGAGTGAATGTAAGATAAAAAGCCAACAATGAAGAGTAAATGTAATATAAAAAGCAAACAATGAAGAATGAATGTAAGATAAAAAGCCAACAAAGAAAAGTAAATATAATATAAAAAGCCAACAATGAAGAGTGAATGTAATATAAAAAGCCAACAATGAAGAATGAATGTAAGATAAAAAGCCAACAATGAAGAGTGAATGTAATATAAAAAGCCAACAATGAAGAATGAATGTAAGATAAAAAGCCAACAATGAAGAGTGAATGTAAGATAAAAAGCCAACAATGAAGAGTAAATGTAATATAAAAAGCCAACAGAGTGAATGTAAGATAAAAAGCCAACAATGAAGAGTGAATGTAATATAAAAAGCCAACAATAAAGAATGAATGTAAGATAAAAAGCCATCAATGAAGAGTGAATGTAATATAAAAAGCCAACAATGAAGAATGAATGTAAGATAAAAAGCCAACAATGAAGAGTGAATTTAAGATAAAAAGCCAACAATGAAGAGTAAATGTAATATAAAAAGCCAACAATGAAGAATGAATGTAAGATAAAAAGCCAACAATGAAGAGTAAATATAATATAAAAAGCCAACAATGAAGAGTGAATGTAAGATAAAAAGCCAACAATGAAGAGTAAATGTAATATAAAAAGTCAACAGAGTGAATGTAAGATAAAAAGCCAACAATGAAGAGTGAATGTAATATAAAAAGCCAACAATGAAGAATGAATGTAAGATAAAAAGCCAACAATGAAGAGTGAATGTAATATAAAAAGCCAACAATGAAGAATGAATGTAAGATAAAAAGCCAACAATGAAGAGTGAATGTAAGATAAAAAGCCAACAATGAAGAGTAAATGTAATATAAAAAGCCAACAATGAAGAATGAATGTAAGATAAAAATCCAACAAAGAAAAGCAAATATAATATAAAAAGCCAACAATGAAGAGTAAATGTAATATAAAAAGCCAACAGAGTGAATGTAAGATAAAAAGCCAACAATGAAGAGTGAATGTAATATAAAAAGCCAACAATGAAGAATGAATGTAAGATAAAAAGCCATCAATGAAGAGTGAATGTAATATAAAAAGCCAACAATGAAGAATGAATGTAAGATAAAAAGCCAACAATGAAGAGTGAATGTAAGATAAAAAGCCAACAATGAAGAGTAAATGTAATATAAAAAGCCAACAATGAAGAATGAATGTAAGATAAAAAGCCAACAATGAAGAGTAAATGTAATATAAAAAGCCAACAGAGTGAATGTAAGATAAAAAGCCAACAATGAAGAGTGAATGTAATATAAAAAGCCAACAATGAAGAATGAATGTAAGATAAAAAGCCAACAATGAAGAGTGAATGTAATATAAAAAGCCAACAATGAAGAATGAATGTAAGATAAAAAGCCAACAATGAAGAGTGAATGTAAGATAAAAAGCCAACAATGAAGAGTAAATGTAATATAAAAAGCAAACAATGAAGAATGAATGTAAGATGAAAAGCCAACAAAGAAAAGTAAATATAATATAAAAAGCCAACAATGAAGAGTGAATGTAAGATAAAAAGCCAACAATGAAGAGTAAATGTAATATAAAAAGCCAACAGAGTGAATGTAAGATAAAAAGCCAACAATGAAGAGTGAATGTAATATAAAAAGCCAACAATAAAGAATGAATGTAAGATAAAAAGCCATCAATGAAGAGTGAATGTAATATAAAAAGCCAACAATGAAGAATGAATGTAAGATAAAAAGCCAACAATGAAGAGTGAATTTAAGATAAAAAGCCAACAATGAAGAGTAAATGTAATATAAAAAGCCAACAATGAAGAATGAATGTAAGATAAAAAGCCAACAATGAAGAGTAAATATAATATAAAAAGCCAACAATGAAGAGTGAATGTAAGATAAAAAGCCAACAATGAAGAGTAAATGTAATATAAAAAGTCAACAGAGTGAATGTAAGATAAAAAGCCAACAATGAAGAGTGAATGTAATATAAAAAGCCAACAATGAAGAATGAATGTAAGTTAAAGAGCCAACAATGAAGAGTAAATCTCTCTATATCTCTCTCTATATATATATATAAGTCAATTTCTGTCTGTCTGTCTGTTTCGCGATAAACTCAAAAACTACTGAACCAATTGGTACCATATTTTGCATGTCGCTTTTTATAAACCTGAGGAAAATTTTCGGCTGCATTTTGATTAGTATTTTTGTCTATTTCTTTTTTTTTTTCATTTGAAGAACTTTTTTTTACGCGGACTAATCCGGAATGGAATGAATACCTAAATATGGCCATTTTTTTAAGCATCGGTGGTTCAGTGTTAGAATGCTCGCCTGCCACGCGGGCGGCCCGGGTTCGATTCCCGGCCGATGCATTTTTTTTTTTTTTACAATTTTTAAAACTCATTCATATTATCTTATATATATAAAATTGAATGTCTGTCTGTACTCTATAGATTCAAAAACCATACATCCAATCGCCGTGAAATTTTGGGATATTATTAGGTATATCACCGGGAAGGTTTTTGAAAAATAATTTCATGAATATCTTGAATATCCTTAGAGTTATTTGCAGATTTGTAGATTTAACTCGCAAGCAGCGCCCCCATTGTGACGATGATAACAAGTTTTCTTATCACTAAGTTTGTTATCTTAAATATTATTTATCAAAAGTAAGATTATCTCAGGATGACACGGCAATTTATTTGCGACAAGAATAATGATACAATTCCAAGGCGAAGATACTATTCCTTTAACTTCCAATTACCGAGGGAACCAATTAATATTGATTTTATTCAAATTATCGAGTATTTCTCAAGGGACCGGGAAAAAATATTCACTAGATAAAACTATGATTTTCTAATGTAGAAAATTAGGAAAGACAAAATTCAGGATGACAAGGCTCACAGGGACCGTGAAAAAATGTTCACTTTATCGAGAGATTCAAATTTACGAGTTTCAAATTATCAAAATATATCTTTTTTATTTTTTAATGAGTTTTTAGAGAATTGTTTTAACAAATGTTCGCTAGACAAACCTTTACTCGGGTAAAACCGGGCGAAGCCGAGTACGTTTTATAAGTTTAAAGAGAATTGTTTTAACAAATGTTCGTTAGACAAACATTCACTCGGGTAAAACCCGGGCGAAGCCGGGCACATCCGCTAGTTATTTTATAATACTCACTTGATAATTAAGCGAATAAAATTACCATATCTATATATATTCCAAGTTCCAAGTTCCAAATAACTTTATTAGGTGCCGCTCAAAAAGAGCAACCTAGATCATCATATTTACAATATACTGAGGGGGGTTGTTATGTACAGGGGTTCATTTACAATTATAATTTATAATGATGTCGTTGGGTCCGGATTTTCAGGTCCTTGGGGATATTGTTCTTGAGAAGGTTTTTTCTGGCTTGTTTGATATTCAAGGTGGGTTTGTTTTTCCTTTTTTTTTCCACTTTTCGTCATTCTGGCTTAATTGATTGAGAATTTGTCTAGGTTTTAAATTTCTTATTTTGCCTTTTTCGTGACTTGTAGTTTGTGGCTTCCTTAAAGGTGGGGTTTTCTAATTTTTCGGATTTTTCATAGAATTTAAATGATTGTCTAATAATGTAGTCATTGATGTTTTCGATATTTAGATCGTTCCTGAGGATTGTGTTCCGAACGAACCAGGGTGGAGACATGATTTTTCTGATCATTTTATTTTCGAAGATTTCTAGCTTTTTAAGGATGGTCTTATGTGCTGTCATAAGAATGGGGTGGCCATATATGAGTATTGGTCTTATTATTGATGTGTAAATGGTTCTTTTGCAATGAAGGGATAATTTGCTTTTCGGTCTTAGAAGTAGGGATAGTCGGTGTTGGGCCGCTTTCGCCAAATTAATTCTGTTTTCGATGTGTTTTCTGAATGTTAGGTGCTCGTCTAGGGTCATCGCTAGGTATCGGATGTTCTCTTTCCATTTAATATTGTCTTCGAAGACAAAAAGTTGATCTGAAGGTTTCTTAATTTTGTCTTTTTTTTTTCTGGAGAAATTTATTGCTTCACTTTTTTGGGGGTTCATTGTGACTCGCCATTCTTTACACCAGAGCGTGGAAAAGATGCAGGCCTCTTGAAGTTTCATGTGGAGTCTGTCGAAGTCGTATGTCGAGGCCAAAATGGCGGTATCATCGGCAAATAGGTGTAAAGAGGTGTCTTCAATACAGGGGAAGTCGTCTATATATATGTCAAATAAGGTTGGTCCTGTGACTGATCCTGGGGGACCCCGGCAAAGATGTTCCTAGCTGTTAAAAGTTTGTCTTTGACTCGTACCTTGAATGTTCTATTTGTTAAGAAGTTTTGCGTTATTTTTATGATGTCTCCAGGAAGGTGCTTTTTGCACATTTTGTAGAGAAGGGTTTCGTGCCAGACTTTGTCGAATGCTTTGGCAATATCGAAGAATACGGCTCCTGTTATTTGGCCTAGATCCATGGCTTTTCTTATTTTTTCAGTGACAATAACTAGCTGGTGCAATGTTGAGTGCTTGGCTTGGTAGCCAAATTGTTCAGGTCTGAGTGGATTCTTTTCTCTGAGGAATTTTCTGAGTCTTCTTAAAACAATTCTTTCGAATAGTTTTGAGTTGGCAGGTAGCAGTGAGATGGGCCTGTAACTTGTTCGTTCATGCATGGATTTTCCTTTTTTAAGTATAGAACAGATAATGGAAGTTTTCCATCTGTCAGGGAAGTGGGCAAGAGGCAATGAGGCGTTAAATATTTAGGTTATTGATGCTAGTATATGATTAGGGAGCAGTTTGAGAGCTTCATTAGGCAATTCGTCGATTCCGGGAGCTTTTTTATTTGATAGATATTCAATAATCGCTTTTATTTCACCAATGTTTGTTGGTTATAGTCCTGTTTCTTTATTTTTTTCATGTATGAATTCACACGTTTGATGTATGTACGAGTAGGTTTGGAGTGGGATGTATAGGGATTGGGGGTGAACTGTTTTTCATAGTTGTTGGCAAATGATTCAGCTGCTTCTTCTGTGGTTAGTGTCTGCCCATTGTTTTTCTTCAGTGTTATTTCTTGTTTTTCAGAGTTGGATAATCGTTTGATGGCTTTCCATATGGTTTGGTCCGTAACTTTCAAGTTTTCGATAAAGTGGTCCCAGCTGGTGTTATCGTGCTCTCTTGTAAGTTTCTGTGATTCTCTCCGGGCCGTCATGTAGGCTGATTTATCTCTGGGGTCACAGGTTTTTTTCTTTTTTTCTTTGTCTGTTGGTGGATTGTATTTTTTCTTTAATGTGAGGTGGATATCTTCGTTCTAGTTCCGGGTCCTTATATTTTGTTGAATCTTTCAAATTTTGCACCATTTGTTCTTCAATGTGTGTAATGGCCTCTATTTTTGAAGATGTGTCTGGGATCAGTTCAGGAGGTTCAGCGATTTCCATTTTGTATTTGAATAGGGCCCAATCTGTAATTTTTATTTTTATATTTGAGTAGGAGATTTTGAAATCCTGTAGCACAAGTAGTACTGGGAGATGATCATGCAGGACTTTAGAGTATGCGCTTTGGGAGATGTTTTTGTGCACGGCGATATCAATGAAGTCTGGAGGTGAGTCATGAGTAGGTTCATCGGGGTAGCTCACATCTAGGTCCATAACGTTGATTGCGTTTTGGAGCCTTCTCCCGCTTGGGTTAGTGGTGGTGGAACCCCAGGCAGGATGTTTGCAGTTTAGGTCCCCTGCTATGATGGTCGGTGTGTCCGTTGAAAAAATGTTATAGATATCGGTTTGATCTAGATAGGTGTTTGGTGGTTTGTAGCACGAATACAGGTTCATATTTAACCCGTTTTTGATTGAAATTCCTGTTGTTTCCAGGCTTGAGGTGGTGGCATGAATAGGTGCATGGCTGTATTTCTTGTGGATGAATATGGCAGTTCCACCACCTTGTCCGGTTAGTCTGTCGTTGCGCAGGGTGATGAAGTTTTGAATCCTCATTTTATGGCACGGCTTAAGCCAGGGTTCTGACACTAGTGCGATGTCGATGTCGTGGTCGTTCAGAAATTCTGAGAATTGTTGTTTTTTGTTTCGGAAACTGCACGCGTTCCAGTGAACAATTCGATGGCTATTTTTATGCATATTTTTGTGATTCATTTACATCTAAAGGTGTCTACAACGTTCTTCATGATATTGGCTATTATTACGGAGTCACTGAGAGCCTTTTTGATAGTGCTCTCTAGTTGGTTGACCTTAGTGGCTGAAGGAGGATTGGGACGTACTTTTTTAACATGTGGAGTTTTTTTCTTGTTTTGAATGGGATAGGGAATTTCAGAAGGGTTTGGACCTATAGGGTTGGATTTTTCTTTTCCTGTATTGAGGTTTAGTTTCTGATTATTTTGAGTTTGGGGCACTCTATTTATCTTTCTGTATTATGGGCAAACTCGCCAACTTGTTGTGTGCTGACCCTGGCAGTTTGCACATTTAGGTGGGACTTCTTCTTCTTTGGTGCATTCGGATATGAAATGATTTTCTCCACATTTTAAACATTTGGGAGTTTCCCTGCATTCGAACTGAGAGTGCCCAAAGTTTTGGCACCTATGGCATTGTCCGGGGCCTTTGGGAGCCCTGTAAGCCTCGACGTTGCACTTCATGTCGCAGAGATCTGTGATATTGTAGATTTCTTTATTCCTTGCAGTCTTAGGAAGGGTTACCTGGATTAGTGGGAGCTCCTTATTTGTTCTTGAATTTCGTAGTCTTGCAAGTTTGGACATCTCGTATCCCTTGTTTTCCAGATTCTCTTGAATTTCGGCGATGGCGATGCAGCGGTCGAGACCTCTGAAGAACACTCTAAGGCACTTTTCGTCGTCTAGGATATTGAAGTGGAAGGTGTAGTAGCGATCTTCCAACCACTTGGTAGCTATCTGGTAGTCTGATGTTGTGTGAGTCTGAACGTTGATGTATCGGCCTGATGTGTAAAATTCTGGCTTTTGTTTGGTACACTTGATAAGACCATCTCTAAGGCCTGACCATTCCTTTACTCCGCTTATTTTAATTGGGGGTATTCTGATCTTTGGGTTAGGGGTGGGATTGTTAGGTTTGTTATTCGATGTTTCTTTAGATTTCTTTTATGAGTTTGAGTTTTTATGGTTTTGTTCATGATTTGGCATTTTTTGGTGCCACCTCGATTTCCATTTCGACTGTTTCTGCCTCATGAGGTTTTTCAGGCTGTTTATTTTGTAATTTTGGTTCAGGAATACCTTGTGACCTTTTGTTGGAGCACCTGGTTGTTTTTTGCGTTGTTGTTTCTTTTGCGGCTAGTGGTGATTTTTCTCTTGGGCGATTCGCGGGAGCTTTTGTAGTATTTTGTTCTAGATAGTTTGAGCGCAGTTCGCATAGTTCCCTTTCGTAAAAGTCAATAAAAATTATTAGCTCGGCAAAGGTGGTTTCGACCGCGCCGGAGTATTTTTTCAAAGCTTGAGAATCTTCTTCATTTTTTTACGGGTACCTACCGGGTATTTGGGGTTGGTAAAATTAGTGTTGGGGGCTTCTGGTGCAGGGAGGTCTTCCATGGTTCGGGTTTTTCGCGTATATCTATATATATTGAAATCAATTTTTGTATGTTTGTTTTTTTTGTATGTTTATTTGTTTGTATGTCCGGTATACAAATTCGCAGTAGTTCACTAATTCGAACCAAAATTTACATACATAGGTAAAAAAATACGGGGAAGATGATAGACTATTTTAAAAATATATATAAATCAATTATTAAAACTATATATTCAAATTATTCTACTTAGCTCACGAACAGCGCCCTCTATCAAAGATTAGATTGAATTATGCTGATGCAAACAAATAGATATATAATGCTAATAACAAACAATTATAAAAAATCTTATCTAAATATATATCACTCGGGTAGATATGCACACGGGTCAATCCCGGGGCGAAGCCCGGGTCATCCATCTAGTAAAATATATTTTTAAGTAAGTTTTTAGACATATCTATGGTTCACAAACCGCTTCAGGGATCAACATATATAGTCACGACCGTCATGGGTTCTGTCACGGATGCGCGCGCATCATCATTATGATCATTATCATTTTCTAATGATAATAATAATAATACGGCCGGTTCTGTCACGGATGCGCGCGCACAGGGAGGTCACGTGCTCGCCGGCAGCCAACGGGCGCGCGCCGCCGGCATAGATTATAAACACAAGGTAATACGGCCAAATAAAAAAATAGTGTGTGATAAGGCACAATTTGGATTATCTACTTATATAATTGCCTTATTCTCTCTGTGGGAAGTTCACTGTGTGAAGTTCACGGATAGATTTTGGTCAGAATGGATAAAATAAAAAAAGTGTCAAGGGCTGGGAATCGAACCCACGACCTTCCGCTTACCGGGCAGATGCCATGACCACTAGGCTACCCTGGACATATTTTTCCGTTCACATTTTTATTTTTATATTTTCAAGACACACACAGTTTGGGGCGGGACGTTTCACAAGAGAGACATCCACGGCGCCAATTTATAATTGTAACGAATAGTATTTTAATTAAAACATTTTAAAAATATATACGCACTCGGGTAAAACCCGGGCGTTACCCGGGCCATTCGTCTAGTATTTGTAGAAACTGGATTTTCAGTAGTTTAGGAGTTTTTTAGGAACACAAGGAGAAACAATTAAAATTCTAATTTATATTTATAAAGATTTAAATTTATATACTGTAGAGTCTCTCATGAGAGACCACCCAATACTTGGTTGAACTGTTCTCTCTTGGAGATGGCCTCTCATCAGAGATTCTGCCTGACAAGAAATATTAATTGTTATATTGTATAAGTTCTTGGCTTAAGTAGTTTCAGGTAGATTCTGTGGTGAGTCTCTAGTGTATATTCTTTTCCTTATTGCATTTTTGCTCAAAATATGTCATTTTAACCATTGTGAATGTTTCTCACAACAATTTAACTACCTGTATCATATTTTATTGGAAAATAAATCATTTCTGAAAGTATAATGTCTGTGAAAAAGGAACATCAATAAAAATCATCAAGAACAAAAGAAGAATGTTTTGACATGAAGAACAAAGGATGATCTTTAATTTTTAAATAACCTTTTGTATTTAGATTTATAATCTTTTGCATTTAATCATTTCTTACTTTTATAATGTTGTGCTAAATATATAAGCCAATAAATATATTTTATATCGAAATGCTCCAACTCTTCAATGGAAAATTAACAACAATTTCAATTCTTCAGATACTTTTTAATATTTCAGTTTTCAGTAATACATTGTTGTGTGTCGACAACCTAACTTCTCTACAACTAATCAAAAAACATGTTCCATTGTATATCATATCTTTAACACTGTGTCATATTTCCAAAAACCTTTAGTGTAAATCCCTATATATATATATAAAAGTCAGTGTATGTATGTATGTATGTGTGTTTGTTCCTATGTCGGCTATACACGTCCACAATACGTTACTAATCTGACTGAAATTTTAACAGTATATAGAGTAGAATATGAAAAAACTTATAGTGAAAATTTCAGGTCTCTATTCCGAATTTTCATCGAGTTATTTGCAAATTGCGTGGCAAATTTGCCCTTTCGCTCGCAAGCAGCGCCTCTAGCGGTGAAGATGGAAGGTAATATCAGCTGACCTAATGTACATGTAAAAAGGGGTTTTAACAGGACATAGAGAAAAAATTTTTTAGTCAGAAAATGATGATGAAAATATTGCTGTATCATCATTTGATTACAGTGATAGACAAACTTAAGGAAGTTGTACCTTATAGCATATATATATCGGGATTCAGACAATAACTCTGAGAGATATTTGACGCACAGTGATATATACAGTGATATATCACGGGATCTAATGGAATCTTGACAATCTGCCAAAGAGGTGTTTAGCTGGCAAAGTGGCTGGGCCAAATCTATGGCTAAAATATAGATGGAAATTTTGCCGGGAGGATATGGATATAAAGAAACAAAGGTCGCCTCTCCCGTCAAAACAGACGTCAAAACTAGACGCCATCCATTTTTAGCCATAGATTTGGCCCAGTCACTTTGCCAGCTAAACACCTCTTTGGCAGATTGTCAAGATTCCTTTAGATCTCATGGAATAAAGTCCGCCCTAGGTTGACGAGGGCCATTAGACCGAAACCGTGGTCTCTAGGTGGAAGCTTTTCAGTTTTCCAAAGCTGGTGTTGTGGCTTGGTCACCGACCCGAGGCCGCTAGTTTGCGGCGACGGTCAATGGATGGCGTCTAGTTTTGACAGGAGAGGCTGAATCAACAATACAATTTAAAAATTAGCCTTTAGACATCTTTGGATCAGAAGCCTCTCCAAGGAATTTTGGATTCTGTATGTTAGGATTTTTTAGCGAACAGATAGGAGAAACAATCAAATATTTATATATAAAGAAAACCAAGTTTACCTGAAAAATACAAAACAAGTTGTTTACAATAAAGACCAATACATCAAGTTTAATAGATTCTGCAGGCTGTATATTTTAAGACGAAAGTATTGACTGTTGGCCACTGACTCTTTCTGATGTAATCATTGGATGTGATTAATTTACTTGGTCTACACGTTGTTCTAACTGTTGTAACTTTGTGTACATATTTCATACGGTGTACATATTTCAAGCTACTATTTCTAATTACTATATGCAAAAATTTGACATCGAATGTGTAATTTGCGTGCTTTCCAATTTTTAATTATGTTATTTTCACGATGATTTGATTATAATTTCAGATTTACACGCAATTATCCTAATTGTGGATATGGCGTGTCTTTGGAACTGTTAAATAAATAAATATATAAAGATTTATATACAGTTGAAACTCACATGAGAAACCAGCAAAATACTTGTGCAAACTGGTCTCTCTTGGAGATGGTCTCTCATCATAGATTCTGCCTGACTTGAAATACACCCATACCTCGCTTTGCGTCGGGGTTACGTTCCAAAAAAACACGACGCAAAGTGAAAATATGTGAAGGCGCAATCAAAAACAAAGGTGTTGCCATATTTTAGAAAAAAAAATTAAAGACACGAATCCAAAACAACGCAACTTCGAAAATCTAACGACGCACAGTGAAAATAGTAAAAATTAAGCAGCGACGCAACTTCGAAAAAAAACCCAAAACGAAACGACGCAAAGCGAGGTATTGTTGTACTATTTGATAAAAGACTATGTTTGGAAGTGTTTGGCTTAGTCATGTTTTTCAGGTAGTTTCTGCAGCGAGTCTCTAGTGTATATTCTTTTCCTTACTGGTTTTCCTTAAAACATTTCATTCTAACTATTGTAAATGTTTCTCACAACAATCAAAACTACCTCGATTATATTTCATTGGAAATAAAATCTTTCAATTCTGCAGATAATTTTCGGTAACAATAACCAACCATATATAACTAAAAAAAATTCATGTTCTATTTAATAACATAACTTTAATACTTTGCAATATTTACAAAACTTTTCAGTGTTAATATATTGTGGCGAAGAAATAATTTATTATTTAATATTTACTATTATTCAATGAAAATATTCAACAGATTATAAAAATATACTTAGAAAAATTAATATTGAAATAAATATACTCTAGGAGCCCGGGTACCTATATGTTACTACATATATGTGGTAACCGAGGGTCTCTCGCTGTGGTATGGTAACCGAAAGGGGCAAACCTGTAGTAGCCGAGAGGGACAATCAGGGCGTGGATAAATTTCCAGTACCTCTCTGCACCTTTGGAGACCTTTAACAGTTCTCACAGAGTACAGGCAGTCGTGGTCGAGACCGAGTGGAAAGCTTGGGAATGTCCACACACAAAAAAATGAAGATACAGTTGCACTAGGAAAGTTCCGTGAACAGATAAAAGTTGAGCTAGAAGCGAAAGATGGAGATTGAAGAGTTCTTACTGGTCTACATGGTCGATGAGGAGGACCTAGGTGACAACCGACGAGGGCTTCCGCTGATGGTGAAGTGACTATATTTTTGGCTAGGTCAGAGGCCTTATATATCTTTGCCGAGAGAGGAAGTATTTCATTTCAGCAGATGCAACAAGAGCGTGGATCGGCTGGCGAAATTGTACACTGGCGCCGCCTTGACAGTTTCCTATCTATCTTTAGACTTTGTTGTGGGACTTCTAAATCTATATCGATTTTAGACGTTTTTGACTTCTATCTCTTGCTTTAGCTCAACTCTTAATCTATTACAAAGTTTTATTTATTTCTCCTCAGTTTATACAAAGTACCATGATACATTACAAATGGTGATGTAATGACACATATCAATCATGTGTATAATCATTTACAGATGTGTTTCTATTATACAACATGAAAATCTTGTTATAAGTTATATACAATATGGGGTTGTTAGTTCAAATTACCATATATATTTATTATATACTAGACGTATGACCCGGCTTCGCCCGAGAATTCCCCCGATTGCAATTTCCTTCATACTGAAAGTACATCAATAATAAATATTAGAAGTGCAATAGAATAGCAATACAGAAGTAACACATAAACTACAGGAAAAATGTGTGTGTGATGGCAAAATTGTATTATATTAGTGTTTAGGTATTTGATTTAATTAATATAGTTGATATAATAATATATATTTATATTATACTAGCGGACGTACCCGGCTTCGCCCGGGTTTTACCCTAGTAAAGGTTTGTCTAACGAATATCTCGATAAAGTGAACATTTTTTCCCGGTCCCTTGAAAAATACTCGATAAGTTGAATAAAATCATTATTATTTGGTTCCCTCGGTAATTGGAAGTTAAAGGAATAGTATCTTGCCTTGGAATTGTATCATTATTCTTGTCTCAAATAAATTGCCGTGTCTTCCTGAATTTTGTCTTTCCTAATTTTCTACATTACAAAATCATCGTATCATCATGATAATATTCAGAGCAGATTGTTGAATTATAACAGTTAAATTAGAATATTTATCTTGATTATTTTAAAGCGAAAAGTTATTTCAAAAATTTTATTTGATAGAAACCTTCCCAGTACTATACTAAATAACTTCCCAAAGTTTCATGGCGTTCCAATGAGTGGTTTGGTCAGGCATAAAGGACAAACAGACACACATACATTCATTTTTATATATATAGATATAATATAAATGAGTTTTAAAAATTGTACAAAAAAATAAATCGGCCGGGAATCGATCCCGCGTGGCAGGCGAGCATTCTACCACTGAACCACCGATGCTTATAAAAAACTAGCCGAATGACCCGGGCAACGCCCCTGTTTTACCCGATTGAATGTTTTTATTCAAATTATATTTGTTACAATTATAAATTGGCGCCTTAAATAAATGCATATCCTAATCCTAATTAATCAGTCATAGGCCGCTTCTGTCACGGATGGCCGGCGCCCTCCTATTGGACGGCTACGATCACGTGTCATAGTTGGCGCGCGTTTTTGTTTGTTTTATTCTTTTGATTTCCTTTGTTGTTAGGGTTGAACCAACAGTCTTTCTTGAAATGTCCTTTTCTTTTGCAAATGAAGCATGACTTTTCTTTGAATTGGTTGTCTGATAATCTGAAAGCATTTTCATGATTTTTGCTTCTGTCCTGTCTTTTCTTCTCAAAATCCAGTAGAGTTTGCCTCAAGTCTGGTAAAGAGATTTCTCTGTTTATTGACAGTGCTGCTGTGATCGTGTCAAAGTTAGGTGTGAGTCCTTCAACAATGTATCGTACAAGTTCTCTTTCTGTTACTGTCTTTCCTAGCTGGGTGATCTCTTGTGCCAGTTTCTGTGCTCGTACAATATACATGTTAACATTTTCATTTGAGTTCAATTTTAGTCTGGCTAGATCCAACATTAGGTCTATCCTTTTATTTTCTAGAGATCCTTCAAGCCTTTTCTTTATGTCGTACCAAATTCTTTTGGCCCTTTTATCGCCACGAAAGATGATTGTTAAGTCATCCGAAAGTGACAATATTATTAGGCTGTATGCTTCCCGATTCTTTTTCTTCCAAATATCATATTCTAGTTTATTTTTTGTAAAGTCTGGCTCGTCATTGACAATTACGTCCTCGAAGAGATCTTTTGAATCTAGAATTGCTTCCATTTTCATGGACCACGTTGTATAGTTGTTTTCTGTTAACTGCTCGATTTTTGCTAAGTTATATGTATCCATTTTCATTCAACTTTTTCTTTCTAAATTGGCGGTTAGTCCAATTATTTAATTTCTTTTTGATTTAAATGGATCAATTGGCGGTTAGTCCAATTCGCGCGCCCAAACCACGCTCTGCTACCAAATTGATATAGGCTTAGCAAAATACGATGTTTCTTTTTTAAGGATTTCTAGTTGTTTTTGTACTCACGTATGTTGTAGTTACGAGGACATTTAGATAAAAACAAATATATATATATTTAAGGAACGACTTGTTCCAATACAAATATTGTTAAAACAATCTAGCGATAAAACATAACAGAAAGGTTGAAGGTAGAAGTTGGAAGTGACGTCAGCATCGATGATGATAAAAGTCAAAGTTTGCGTAACAATATACATAACTATATACAGTGGACCCTCGGTTTACGAGCACCTTGGAGTACGAGCTTTTCGCAGTACGAGCAAAATTTTTTTAAAAATTTTACCTCGGATTACGAGTGAAATTTCGCATTACGAGCAACTCGTGATGGTTGCCCCTCTTCTCCATTTCCACCTTTAGCGGCGGGATGAGGGCATATTGTTGCGATGGTGTTCTGGGGTGCCGCGAGGAAACATGGAGACAGCGGGAAAAAATGTTTATTTTGTTTATTTTACAACCGTCCACTGGACAAGTCGAGGAAAAATCTAATCTAATGATTGTTAAGATGGAATTTATAATGGTGAGAAAAAATAAGAAACATGTAAAACAGGAGAACAAAGAAAATCAAAAGCATAAATGCAAATTAGGTTAGGCAAATTTACAATAATGGATAAAATAAAATGTACTTTCAAACTTTTCTTAACATTACTCTCCCCCTTGAAAAAGACTTGTCCTCAAGTCTGGGGTCCGGTACAGTTTCATTCTTGACACATGTACAATTTTCTTGCCTCTTCCCGTGACTTCTTTTACTTCATAATTTACTGGTGATGTCTTCCTAATTACCTTGAATGGTCCGATGTAATTTTTTTGTAGTTTGTCCGCTCTTCCAACTTTTCTTATCGGTGTCCAAATCAGTACTAGGTCGTCTGGTGAAAAGTTAACTTCTCTGCGATGGTCGTCGTATACTTGTTTGGATTTATCTTGCCGTGCCTTTGTTCTAGCCATTGAAATCTTTTTTGATTCTTCAACTATGGTTAGGAGATTTGATATGTAGTCATCAAAGTCTCCGGGTTTAGGCGGTACTTCCGGCCAGTCAAATGTAGAGTCCAGAAATGTCAACGGTTCTCTTCCGTGAATTAGAAAATATGGGGAATAGCCGGTCGTCTCTTGTACCGAGGAATTGTAGGCGAAAGTCACAAACGGGAGAATCTCGTCCCAATTTTGGTGCTTCTCGTCAATGTACATTGATATCATATCTGTCAGCGTACGGTTCATTCTTTCCGTTTGGCCATTTGTCTGTGGATGGTAACTTGTCGTTTTCTTATGTATCGTATTGCAAATTTTCAAAACTTGTGTGAGTAGTTTGCTCAAGAAAGAACTCCCGCGGTCAGAAATTAAAATTTTCGGTGCTCCATGTCTTAGTACTATTCTTTTCAAGAAAAAATCGGCAATTTCTGTGGCAGTTCCTCGAGGTAGCGCCGCTGTTTCAACATGCCTTGAGTAATAGTCTGTGCAAACAACGATCCACCTATTTCCGTTGATGGACTTGGGAAATCTACCCAAAAGGTCTATTCCTATTCGTTCGAACGGTCTAGACGCTGGTGGTATCGGTTGCAATTGTCCCGATGGTTGTTGGGATGGGGTCTTACGAAACTGGCATTCAGGGCAACTGGAAACATATTTCTCCACTGTTTTGAACATTGAAGGCCAAAAATATTTATCTTTTATTCGGCTGTATGTTCTTTTTATACCCATGTGGCCCGATGTAGGATGATCATGCATCTGTTCCAAGAGTTCTAGTTGTTTGGTCTTTGGGATGACCAGTAACCACGGGTTGCCTGTTGGGGTAGGATTATTTTTATAAATTTTTCCGTTATGTTTGGTGAAGTTTTCTCCGTAGCTGTTTGGGTGTTGGTCGATCATGTTGTTAATTTTCTTAATGTAAGCGTCGTAGTCTTCGGTGTTATAATTAATTTGTAAAATTTTAATTTTATCTGGAATTGGGCACCGCGATAATCCATCAGCATCTAAATGTGTTTTTGCAGATTTATAATTTATAGTAAAATCGTAGGCTTGCAATTCCAACGACCAACGCGCCAAACGTCCAGATAATTTTTTTGCTTTGGCCATCCAGCAGAGACTATGGTGATCGGTATAAACGATGAATTTACGGCCGTAAAGATAAGGCCTGAATTTCCCAATTGCCCATATAATAGCCAAACATTCCTTTTCCGTAGTTGAATAGTTGGTCTCAGCCTTCTGCAATGTTCTGCTGGCTTATGAAATTGGACGCTCTCTACCATTGTCTTCAACATGAATGAGCACTGCCCCAAGTCCTTGATCCCTTGCGTCGGTGTGGAGGCCTATGGGTTTATTTGGATCATAATGAGTTAGGACCTCCGGTGAACTCAGCTTTTCTTTTGAGTTTGAAAAGATGATTCTTGTTCTTTTCCCCATACAAACGGCTGGTTTTTACGAGTTAGAATTTGTAATGGATATGCTATTTTTGAGAATTCTTTAATGAACCTTCTATAATAAGAACATAGTCCGAGAAAAGCTCTGACATTCTTAATTGTTTTGAGGGCTGGGAAATCCTTTATGCTCGCAATTTTTTCTGGATCGGGTGTAATTCCTTCTTTTGACACAACGTGCCCCAATAAAAGGAGCTCTTCATAAGCGAATCTGCATTTTGAAAGATTGAGTGTCAATCCTGCTTTTCTTAAGCATCCCAAAATGGTCTTCAATCTTGTCAAATGCGATGGTAGATCTTCAGAGAAAACTATCACATCGTCAAGGTAGCACAAGCAGATTTTCCATTTATGGGTCCTCAATATATTATCCATTAGTCTTTCAAAAGTTGCTGGGCCGTTGCATAAACCAAAAGGTAAGACGTTGAAGTGGTAAAGTCCGTCAGGTGTCACAAAAGCAGTTTTCTCCCGATCTTGTTCTTCAACTTCCACCTGCCAGTATCCTGAACACAGGTCCAGTGATGTGAAGTATCTAGATCCATGGAGAGAGTCGAAGCAGTCGTCTATACGAGGAAGCGGATATTGATCTTTAACAGTGATAGAGTTTAAATTTCTGTAGTCCACACAGAATCTAAATGTTCCGTCTTTCTTCTTAACGAGAATTACAGGAGATGCCCATGGACTCGATGAATGAGAAATTATACCTTTTTTCAACATCTTATCTATTTGATTATTAATTATTTCGCGTTCTCTCAAAGACACTCTGTAGGGGTTCTTTCTTATGGGAATATCGCTGTTTGTTTTGATTTTATGTCTGACAAGGTGAGTTCTCCCTTTGTAATCGTCTGGTGCGGCGAACATTTCTTTGTATTCGTAGAGTAGCATCAAAATCTGATTACGTTCCTCGGAAGATAAATCGGGATTTATGTCAAAATTAAGATCAATGGAGGAAACTGCTCGATGGTCTGTCTTGTACATCCTGTCTACTTCTGATATTATCCCTATTTTCATGTGCCGATGAATTTTTATAGGTTTTGAAGAAGGGTTCAAAAGCCAAATATCAGGGAACCTTGTATTTTTCAGCAAAGATCTTGTTGTTATCAGGCCATATTTCGATGTTAGCGATGAGAGATTCTCTATTAATATTTCCTTGTCATCAGTAGTTGGTTCGCAATAGCCCTTAACCAGACATAGGCTAAATTCAGGAATTATTCTATCTTCAACCGCCCTAGCATATTTTAAACTTGTATCATCTTGGTCCATATTATTTGGGGATTCAATCCATAAAGTATTGTTTCGGCAGTTTATTAAGGCTTTGTAATGGCTTAAGAAATCGTCTCCCAGAATTATTTTGGGGTTACATTTTTCTAACACTATCATCTGAATTGTATATTTTTCCTGATCCATATTGAATGATACCATTGACCTTCCTTTTGCATTAAGTTTCTGATCACCTGCAGCTTTCAAATTCAGATTATTATCTTTGACAACTTTTAATTTTAGTTTATATGAGAGTTCCTCGTCAATACAGCTAACCACCGCTCCGGTGTCGATTAATACCTCAACCGTATAATCATTGATTTCTATCTGAGTCGTTTTATTTCTTTGAAGATTCATCACCAAGTTTATTCGACCACCAGAAGCCCGAGATCCATTCAGTCGGGTTAGTTTTTTGACGCTTCTCCTAAAGTAGGAAAATCGTCTTCGCTATTCACATCAAAGTCCGGTTCCTGTTGCCTCGAATCATCGATTCCTCTACAATTTTTTGAATAGTCCTCATTTACAGAGTTGGTTTCGTCTCTCTCTCTCTCTCTCTCTCTCTCTCTCCATGGACCTTGAAAACTGCCGCTGTATTGGTCTGATATTGTAAGTCGGTCGTTCAGTGTTACGAGGGCAATACCTCGATATGTGTCCCTGTTCGGAGCAGTTCCAGCATATTCTTCGATCCTGGTATAATGGCCTTTGATAACGCCTGTTACTTGGGGGCGTCGTGTACGTCTGCCTCCTGGGATACTGCTCGGGGGTTCTGTTGGTTGGGGTTGGTGCTGAGCTCCTATAATTGTTTCCAACCGGTTCCATCCCTGTGTCATTAGGTCTAGCCCTCTCGAATCTACCTGGGGCGAAGGTTGGTCTACTGTCACTTGCGATTGGTCTTCTATCATTTGCGAACGATCCTTTTTGGAATCGAGGTATGTCGAAACCACGATTATGGTCTGTTTGGTCGTTGTAGTTTCTCCTAGGAGGGAATGGTCTGGTCGGGCGGTTATTTTGCCTGAAGCTTCTTCGCTGCTCAAAATCCACTAGATGTTGATCTATTCGCCTCGCTAGTTCCAAAAAGTCTTTGACCGTGCTGCAAGGTGTTATCATCATAATGAGTGACAGGTATTTGTTTAGACCAGTCTTCATATAGTATAATTTATCGTCCGTTGTCATTTTGGGGTTGACCTTGTTACAGAGGTTGAGGACATCCTCGGCGTAACGCAGAGTTGACTCATTGGGCTGCTGGATTCTGTTTTGCAGGTCCATTATTAATTTAAATTTGGCAGTATCTGCCCTCCTGAAGTCTCTCAGGAGTGCCTTTTTGAATACACTCCAGGCCGAAAAAATGTGAGGGCTGTTGAGTTTTGCCCATTTCTTCGCAGGTCCGTCCATGTAGCTCCGGGCATATGCCAGCATGACATCGTCTGGCCATCGTTGTTGTCTTGCTAACAACTCGATTTCTTCCAGCCATTCTGAAGGATCTTCGTCTGAGTATCCGCCAAATACCTACAGACTTGGAGGTGGTGGTTGGCAGAAGAAAATGTTGTTGCAAGGTGTAGCGTCATCTTGATTCACAATGGCGCGTCTTGTTGGAGAGGCACTGAAGGATCTCATTGGAGATTGTCCTCGTAGACGACGGCTTCTTAAGGTAGCTTCATTTTTGATGGTAGGATCAGCATCTCCACCAGTGTTGCGATGGTGTTCTGGGGTGCCGCGAGGAAACATGGAGACAGCGGGAAAAAATGTTTATTTTGTTTATTTTACAACCGTCCACTGGACAAGTCGAGGAAAAATCTAATCTAATGATTGTTAAGATGGAATTTATAATGGTGAGAAAAAATAAGAAACATGTAAAATAGGCGAACAAAGAAAATCAAAAGCATAAATGCAAATTAGTTTAGGCAAATTTACAATAATGGATAAAATAAAATGTACTTTCAAACTCTTCTTAACATTATTTTTATATTAAATATTTTTTATTTATGGATTGTTATTAATCATTATAATATAAGTACAGTATATATATTTAATACATACTATAATGTATATATTCAAATCGATACATATATATATATACATGTATATAGTATTTTAAAATTAAAGAAAACCTTTTTAATTTTTAAGATAACTTTTTCCATTTGTAAACAAAGGCTCGAAGGTGTTATTAAAATTTAAAAAGTTGCTATTAAAGTTAAAAAGTTTTCTTTAATCTTAAAATACTCTGTATATCATTTTGACTAATTTTAATTCAACGATAAAATTATCTCTCAATGATAAAGGAATAGCTTTTTTAATTTCTTATTTATTTTTTAGATTATATATGTATTTTCAAAAATTGGTGACAATTTCTACCTCTCTTGCTATGAAAATCCTATAACCACTGCAAAATGGGCCCCGTGAAGAAATATGTTGAAAGAGAATTGGGTAAGAAGAAGGATATTATCACAATGGAGGCAAAGAGGGAAATGATTGAAAAGCACGAACGTGGCATGCGGGTGACAGAAATAGCGAGATTTTATAAGAAGTCGACATCAACGATTTGCACAATATTGAAGAAGAAAAAGGAATTAAGGGAGTTAGATGCAACAAAAGGAGTCACAAGACTATCAAAACAGCGTCCACGTCTTCTAGAAGAAGTTGAAAAATTGATTCTTGTATGGATAAACGAGAAGCAATTAGCAGGTGATACCATAACCCAGAATTTAATATGTGAAAAGGCAAAGGCCTTGTACGCGAACTCGGGAGTAAAATACCATGTACATCAATAGAGAACGAAGTGCATGCAGACTTCAAAGCCAGCAAGGGATGGTTCGAAAACTTTAAGAGGAGAAGTGGCATCCATAGTGTCACGAGGCATGGAGAGGGTGCAAGTTTGGATGCTAAAGCAGCTGAGACATTCACTGCCGAGTTCGAGAAGCTCGCTGTTACCGAGTGTTACTTCCCACAGCAAGTTTTTAACTGTGATGAAACAGGACTTTTTTGGAAAAAGATGCCGAAGAGAACCTACATTACAGCCGAAGCGAATACAATGCCCGGTCACAAGCCCATGAAAGACCGTCTCACCCTCTTGCTGTGTGCTAATGCAAGTGGAGATTTGAAAGTAAAGCCACTGCTCGTGTATCCTTCTGAGAATCCACGGGCTTTCAAGAAACACAAAGTGCAAAAGAGCCAATTGAACGTTTTGTGGAAGTCGAATACTAAGGCTTGGATCACTCGTTTGTTGTTTGTTGAGTGGATGAACGAAGCTTTCGGTCCTGCAGTGAAGAAATACCTTTCGGAAAAAAAACTGCCACTCAGAGCGTTGCTGGTTATGGACAATGCTCCTGCTCATCCACCAAGCCTTAAGGATCACTTACTGGATGAATTCAAGTTTATTGAGGTCAGGTTCCTCCCTCCTAACACCACCGCACTACTGCAGCCTATGGATCAGCAAGTCATTTCCAACTTTAAGAAAATATATATCAAAGAAATTTTTCAGAGATGCTTTGAATTAACTGAAGAAACAAACCTTACTCTCCGAGAGTTTTGGCAGAAT
Organism: Cordylochernes scorpioides; assembly: GCA_030710605.1. Classification (NCBI taxonomy): domain Eukaryota; kingdom Metazoa; phylum Arthropoda; class Arachnida; order Pseudoscorpiones; family Chernetidae; genus Cordylochernes; species Cordylochernes scorpioides. Next base: position 77,378,044 of record CP092876.1, read on the forward strand.
CATTTCAACATTGTCCACTGCCTTAAGATCATTGATAAAGCATGGAATGGAGTCTCCCAGAGAACTCTCGTTTCTGCTTGGACAAAATTGTGGCCTCACATCGTCCATGCATATGATTTTAAGGGGTTGTCTGGTGAACAGGAGCCACCAATTATCGATGTTATTGTGTCTCTGGGGAAAACTTTAGGACTGGAGGTGAATTAGCCAATCATTCAAGAGCTTGTGGAGGAAGAAGATCGGGAGCTTACCACAAATGAACTGATCGATCTTCATCGCGAGCAACACCAAGAGGTTAAGGAGGTGATCTCGTCTGGGGAAGAGGAGGATGAAAATTCACTGGGATCCCTCCCTTCAGATCAGATTCGGGAAATATGTAAAATGTGGGAAGCTGTGCAATTTTTCGTAGCAAAGCACCACCCGAATAAGCCGGCTGCTTTGCGAGCGACGGATCAGTTCAACGATAATGCGATGTCGCATATCCGTGAAATTCTCAAAAAGAGGCAGAAGCAACAGTCATTGGACCAGTTCTTCGATAAAATTGAAAGAAAAAAATAAAATGTTATAAAATAACCCTTTTATGCCATTTTTCCCTCAAATAGTGGTTTTTTAACGCAATTGCATCAGCCATCCCAACATTATCTTTTATTTTTGATTATTTTATATTTTTTATACATTTATTTATGCATTATCTTTTTATTTACTTATCACTAGGTTTGAAATTCAGTAACTATCACGTGTAAAATTTTTCTTTCAAACCTTTCATTAAAAATTTGATAGCTATGATTTCAAATATTGAATGGAGTACAAGCTTCTCTTATACTTATCAGGAAGTGTTTACCGACTCTAATTACACTAAAATTCATGGAAGAATTGACCGAGTTCCATTTATTAAAAATAAGAAATTAGTTTCGCACTACGAGCGTTTTGGAATACGAGCATGGCTCTGGAACGGATTATACTCGCAAACCGAGGGTCCACTGTATATATATTATTTCTATATTTTTTAAATGTAAAATAATACTCATAATTTAAAATATCACTGACCTTTAAAAAGTATTTTTCAAATGAATAAATAATTAATATTTTAATGACAGAAAATATATATGTTAAAGTTATAAAACTATTTTAGAGGCGTATTATTCTTTTTTTTTTTTAATAAAACAATTTCTACTGTCCTTACTGCGATGAAAAAATTAAAGGGAGGGCCTGGCTCATCAGTGGTGAACCCTCCCAGCGGTTTCGCCAGTTTAATCTACCATCGCAGTAAGGACAGTAGAAATTGTTTTATTTAAAAAAAAAAAAGAAAGAATAATACGCCTCTAAAATAGTTTTATAATTTGATAACAGATGGCGCTCTAGTACATATGTTAAAGTGTAATGTTAATATGTAAAAACTATATATGTTAATAAGTTAAAAATTATTACATATGTAAATTCAATACAAAAAAATAATTTGTATTTACAAATATTTACAAAAGAAGAAATTTGAATTTGCCTATATATTTGAGTGTTAAAAAAAATAAATGTTATTATCTCTATGAATATTTGAACTAGAGGATTGTAGAATTCTCTAAATTATTGCTCATGGTATTTTAGTCAATCTTTACAATTTTTTACTTTCAAACGCTTTAAAGCCTTAGGTATATCGTGATGTCTTCTAAACGCTCCAGAAACCTGATTTAAACGAAAAGAAAATAATTCAAAATTGAAAAATCTATATATTTTGATTGAAAATCTTTCGTTTTAAATTCAAGTTTGGAATAAAGTTCAGCGCCCACTAATGTTTTCGGAGGACGGAAAGAACATGTATGACTCAGAAAATGAGTACATGTATGAAGAGAACGAGGATTTTGAACTCGGACATGAATCTACTTTTGAGGTTTTGTCTACAGATCAGGTTATGCAAACCATGAATCAAACAATTGAGGAAGTTTATGAAAACGTTAAA
>CP092876.1:77380353-77454440 GCA_030710605.1 Cordylochernes scorpioides
AGGCCAAGCATTGAAGAGTGTGAAATATGTTTCTTGGAATTTCCATCCAACATCATGACAGGAATAGGATGCGGTCACAGGTTTTGTCAAGAATGCTGGAAAGAATATCTGACCACCAAGATAATGCACGATGGCATGGGTGAGAAAATCCCCTGTCCAGCTTGTGACATATTGGTTGATTACCAAACAGTAATGGATCTAATTGAAGAAGAAAAAGTTAAACAGAGATACCAACAATTCATCATCAACAGCTACGTGGCGCACAAAGATAAGCTGCGATGGTGTCCTTTTCCAGATTGTAACAACGTAATTCGGGTACAACATGTCGAGTCAGGACCTGTCACCTGCAACTGTTCACATACTTTCTGCTTCGGATGCGGTGAAAGTCCCCATGAACTCGTTAAATGCGACTTGTTACGTAAATGGAAAAAGAAATGTTCTGATGACAGCGACACATATAATTGGTTAAAGATCAATACCAAAGAATGTCCAAAGTGTTTTTTTGTAAATGAAAAGAATGGATGTTGCAATCATATGATCTGTAGTAATCCAAATTGCCGAACCCATTTTTGCTGGATATGTCTAGGACCTTGGGAATCGCACAAGGATGATTATAAATGCAACCAGTTCAAAGAGGAGGATAGCGCGGCTTTAGATGACCAGGAAAAGTCTAGAGAAGCCTTCAATAAATATTTCTTCTATAGTGTCCGTTACATGAACCACCTGCAGAGTCAAAAATTGGAGAAGAAGCTGAAAGATACAGTTGAGACCAAAATCAAGGAAATGAACAAACAGAATGTTGCCTGGGTAGATTCCAATAAATTAAGGCAGTGTTTAGATGTTCTGTGCCAGTGTAGACAAACACTGATGTACAGCTATGCCTTTGCCTACTACCTGAAAAAGAACAACCAGTGCATCATATTTGAAGAAAACCAAAGAGATCTGGAGACTGCCACTGAGAAGATCTCGGAGTATCTCGAAAGAGATCTCTCGGTGGAAGAGAACAGGGCAAAATTAAATATGGTAAAAGATATTGCTAACTACTGTGAAAATCGGCGGGAAAAACTTATAGAACACGTCAATGAAGGTTATGCGAGGAAATTTTGGGAATTCAATGAGTGAATTGACCCTAGTTTATTTTTATTAGTCATTGTAAATCTCTTATCTACGCATATTTTCCTTGTCATAATGTCATCGAAAAGTCTTGTGTCGAAATAAATTAAAGTATAACTTTTAAATTTTTTTTTGTCTCGTTTATGTTCCTATCCATCCATTTTATTGAATATTTATATAATTACAAATAAAATTCGAAGAGATATGCTTTTAAAGTTTGATATTCATCACCTTTGATATGAGCACAGGAACAAGACTCACTCATAATAAAAGTAAAAACTTTCCTTGGTTGTCTTCGAAATGTATAAAACATAAAAATGCGATGTTCCATGAAGTATATTTTAAGGTTTCTATTTAACTTTCTATCATGTCTTGCTGCGCTCAAATTTGTGTGAATGTGTGTAGGTGTAATCAAATTTTAATATTTTTTAGAAACACGTTATGTCTAAAAATGTAAAAACAGTATAACCTCCCTGTAAAGACACCTAATTGCAGAGCCAAAGTGTCCATTAGGGAGAGGTGTCCTCTTACCGGAGAATTGAAATATTGTAAAAATGGTAATTTTGCAAATAAAAACTGTCTTTTGTGGAGAGGTGACTGCTGAAGGGAGGTTCAAATGTACTAGTTCAATCCTGGAGGGTGATTTGCCTTCATAGATTACTAGCCAAATGACCCAAACAAAGCCCGTGTTTTACCCGATTAAATGTTTTAATTCAAATACTATTTGTTACATTTATAAATTAGCGCCGTAGATGTCACTCTTGAGAAACGTATCGTTCCAAACTTTATGTGATTTTGAAATATAAAAATAAAAATGTAAATTCTCACAATGATATCTAAAAATACTATTTTTTTTATTTTCAAATACTATTAGCTCCAATTATAAATTAGCGCCGTGGATGTCATTTTTGTGAAACGTCCTGCCGAGGGTAACACGCTCGATTCCCGACAGTCATGAACCGGGATTGAATCCCGCGTTAAAAATTGTTTAATATGTGAATAACCTTCACATATTATTCATTGTTCAATTATCATGAACTAGGTTGCTCTTGCTGAGCGGTACCTATTAATGTGATTTGAACAAGAAACGTCCTGCCCTTCCCAAGACTGCAAGGAAAAAAGATATCTACAATATCACAGATCTCTGCGACATGAAGTGCAAAGTCGAGGCTTACAGGGCTCCCAAAGGCCCCGGACAATGCCATAGGTGCCAAAACTTTGGGCACTCTCAGTTTGAATGCAGGGAAACTCCCAAATGTGCAAAATTTGGAGAAAATCATTTCACATCCGAATGCACCAAAGAAAAAGAAGTCCCACCTAAATGTGCAAACTGCCAGGGTCAGCATACAGCAAGTTGGCGTGGTTGCCCACTATACAGAAGGATAAATAGAGTGTCCCAAACTCAAAATAATCAGAAACCAATCCGTAATACAGAAAAAGAAAAACCCAACCCTATAGGGCCAAACCCTTTTGAAATTGCCCAACCCATTCAAAACAAGAACAAAACTCTACATGTTAATAAAGAACGTCCCAATCCTCCTTCAGCCACTAAGGTCAACCAACTAGAGAGCGCTATCAAAAAGGCTCTCTGTGACACACAATAATAGCCAACATCATGAAGAACGTTGTAGACACCTTTAGATGTAAATCAAGCATATCAAACTCGCGGCCCGCGGGCCTCATGCGGCCCACAACGAATAAATTTGCGGCCCACCAGACAATATATTTTAATAATTTTTTTTTTATAAATTTAGAAATAAATTAATAAAAATTTGTAGCCTAATTTTTAAAAATTGTAATTATACATAATTTATTTATTAATAACGAACCACTGGTCGCCATACATAAGTCGTAAGTTTTGATAATATTATACCTACATACATAACGTATGTACATCGCCATAAGTATTGTGTGCCTTAAAGTTTAAATAAAATATTCTTTCGGAGTACTAGAAAAAAAAAATTTTAAAGTTACTTTCAATAATATGTGTAGTTATTCTGTGTCTGGTAAGTAAAAAAATATTAATTTTTCAAAAAATTTTAAAATATTAATTAAAACGCTTTATTATTTTGTGTTAGCGATTACTAATTTTTTTTTCTGACCTTTGTAGTCAATATGTCTTCATCAAAACCAAGTGGCAGTAAAACTAAACGAAAAATTGCTGACGAACATAGGAATTTTTTAAAGAAAAGTGGGAATTAGAGTATTTTTGCTCTGAAGTAAAAGATAAAATCATCTGCTTGATATGTAATAATGCTATTAGTATACCAAAATTATATAACATTAAACGTCATTATGAACAACATATATCAAAATATGATACCTACGAAGGTTTAATGAGACAAGAAAAGTTAAAAGAGTTCAAGTTGGGAATGAAAAACAACAGTTTATGTTTACTAAAGTATCACAAGAGAGTGAAGCGGCGGTGCATGCAAGCTACGTTTTATCGGAGATGATAGCTAAACACTCAAAACCTTTTACTGAAGGTGATTTCATCAAGGAATGTTTAATTAAAGCTGCAGAAATTGTTTGTCCTGGAAGTGTGAAGACGTTTCAAGCAATATCTTTGTCTCGAAATACCGTTGTGGAAAAATATATATTTAAATGCGTTTATGATCTTCTGCAAAAATACAATTTACCTCAATCAAAATTGACTTCTGTAGCAACAGATGGAGCTCCTTCAATGACTGGAAAAACCAACGGTTTCGTAGCATTACTGCGAAAAAAACTAAGTGAAATTTCTGATGGTTCCAATATTCATAATGCGCATTGCATTATACATCAGGAAGTATTATGTACGAAGGTTTTAAAAATGGAAAATGTGTTGACACCTAACAAAAAATTCATCAATTTCATAAGATCTCGAGGTTTAAATCAGCGACAGTTCTCTCTGTTCTTAACTGAATTAGAAAGCGAATATCCAGGTTTATCATACTATACCGAGGTACGTTGGCTATCATGCTCCAAGGTTCTCAAACAATTTTGGGACTTGAAAGAAGAAATATGTCAGTTTTTAATAACCAAGAATCAAGACATCACTTTGTTTTCTGATCAAGTATGGTTGCAAGATTTTTCCTTCATGGTTGACATAACAAAACACTTGTAGGATTTAAATTTGAAACTGCAAGGAAAGGATCAGATCATTACCAACATGTGTGACCAAGTTAATGCATTCAAATGCAAGCTAGTTCTTTGGGAAAAGCAGTTGAAAAGGGAAGATTTAATGCACTTTCCGACATGCAACACGTACAAATCAAGTTTAGGTGAAACTGCATCGTATCAAAAATATGCGGAAAAAATTTTAAGTCTTAGAAATGAATTTGAAACAAGGTTTTCTGATTTCAAATCTTTGGAAGGCAAGTTTACTTTGTTTTCTTCGATTTTCTCGATAAATATAGAATCAGTACCTAATCATATGCAAATGGAGGTAATAGATATCCAGTGCGATTCAGATTTATAGGCAAAATTCATTGAAGTTGGCGTTTCTGAATTTTACAAATATTTGCTAGCCAGATTTGAAAACACTCGAAAATTAGCATATGAAATTATGTCCATGTTTGGAAGTACTTATCGGAGCGAGCAGTTATTTTCACTTATGAAAGGAAATAAGTCTCCAATCAGATCGAGAATTACTGACGTTCACCTTGGGTCAGTTTTAAAATTAATCACTGCGAACAAGATTTCCCCCGAAGTAGAAAAGATGGTCGCAGAAAAGAAATGCCAAATATCAGGGAGAAAATATTAACTTTTCTTTCTTTTTTCTTATTAGTATTTTTAAAAATAAACCTACATAAATGTCACTATAAAAATTTAATTACTTGTTTTCTTTTTTTGCGGCCCACATAATCTTATTACTTTTTTATTTGGCCCGTGTTAGGATTTGAGTTTGACATGCTTGATGTAAATGAATCACAAAAATATGTATAAAAATAGCCTTCGAATCGTTCACTGGAACGCGTGTAGTCTCCGAAACAAAAAACAACAATTCTCAGAATTCCTGAACGACCACGACATCGACTTCGCACTAGTGTCCGAAACCTGGCTTAAGCCGTGCCATAAAATGAGGATTCAAAACTTCATCACCCTCCGCAACGACAGACTAACCGTACAAGGTGGTGGAACTGCTATATTCATCCACAATAAGTATGGCCATGCACCTATTAGATCAAACCAATATATATAACATTTTTTCAACGGACACACCGACCATCATAGCAGGGGACCTAAACTGCAAACATCCTGCCTGGGGTTCCACCACCACTAACCCAAGCGGTAGAAGGCTCCAAAACGCAATCAACGTTATGGACCTAGATGTGAGCTACCCCGACGAACCTACTCATGACTCACCTCCAGACATTATTGATATCGCCGTGCACAAAAACATCTCCCAAAGCGCGCATACTCTAAAGTCCTGCACGAACTAACCTCTGATCATCTCCCAGTACTACTTGTGCTACAGGATTTCAAAATCTCCTACTCAAATACAAAAATAAAAATTACAGATTGGGCCCTTTTTAAGTACAAAATGGAAATCGCTGAACCTCCTGAACTGATCCTAGACACAACTTCAAAATTAGACGAGGCCATTACACACATTGAAGAACAAATGGTGCAAAATTTGAGATATTAAACAAAATATAAGGACCCGGAACAAGAACGAAGATATCCACCTCACATTAAAAAAAAAAAATACGATCCACCAACAGACTAAGAAAAAAAATGAAAAAAACCTGCGACCCCTGAGATAAATCAGCCTACATGACGGCCCGGAGAGAATCACAGAAACTTACAAGAGAGCACGATAACACCAGCTGGGACCACTTTATCGAAAACTTGAAAGTCACGGACCAAACCATATGGAAAGCCATCAAACGATTATCCAACTCTGAAAAACAAGAAATTACACTGAAGACAAACAATGGGCAGACACTAACCACAGAAGAAGCAGCTGAATCATTTGCCAACAACTATGAAAAACAGTTCACCCTCAATCCCTATACATCCCACTCCAAACCTACTCGTACATACATCAAACGTGTGAATTCATACATGAAAAAAAAATAAAGAAACAGGACTAGAACCAACAATCATTGGTGAAATAAAAGCGATTATTGAATATCTACCAAATAAAAAGCTCCCGGAATCGACGACTTGCCTAATGAAGCTCTCAAACTGCTCCCTAATCATATACTAGCATCAATAACCGAAATATTTAACGCCTCACTGCAGCTTGCCCACTTCCCTGACAGATGGAAAACGTCCATTATCTGTCCTATACTTTAAAAAGGAAAATCCATACATGAACCAACAAGCTACAGGCCCATCTCACTGCTACCTGCCATCTCAAAACTATTCGAAAGAACTGTTTTAAGAAGACTCAGAAAATCCCTCAGAGAAAAGAATCCACTCAGACCTGAACAATTTGGCTACCAAGCCAAGCACTCAACATTGCACCAGCTAGTTATTGCCACTGAAAAAAATAAGAAAAGCCATGGACCTAGGCCAAATAACAGGAGCCGTATTCTTCGATATTGCCAAAGCATTCGACAAAGTCTGGCACGAAGCCCTTCTCTACAAAATGTGCAAAAAGCACCTTCCTGGAGACATCATAAAAATAACGCAAAACCTCTTAACAAATAGAACATTCAAGGTACGAGTCAAAGACGAACTTTCAACAGCTAGGAACATCTTTGCCGGGGTCCCCCAAGGATCAGTCACAGAACCAACCTTATTTCACATATATATAGACGACTTCCCCTGTATTGAAGACACCTCTTTACACCTATTTGCCGATGATACCGCCATTTTAGCCTCGACATACGACTTCGACAGACTCCACATGAAACTCCAAGAGGCCTGCATCTTTTCCACGCTCTGGTGTAAAGAATGGCGAGCCACAATGAACCCCCAAAAAAGTGAAGCAATAATTTTCTCCAGAAAAAAAGACAAAATTAAGAAACCTTTAGACGAACTTTTTGTCTTCGAAGACAATATTAAATGGAAAGAGAACATCCGATACCTAGGGATGACCCTAGACGAGCACCTAACCTTCAAAAAACACATCGAAAACAGAATTAATTTGGCGAAAGCTGCCCAACACCGATTATCCCTACTTCTAGGACCAAAAAGCAAATTATCCCTTCATTTCAAAAGAACCATTTACACTTCAATAATAAGACCAATACTCATATATGGCAACCCCATTTTTATGACAGCACATAAGACCACCTTAAAAAGCTAGAAGTCTTCGAAAATAAAATGATCAGAAAAATTATGTATCCACCCTGGTTCGTTCGGAACACAATCCTCAGGAACGATCTAAATATCGAAAATATCAATGACTACATTATTAGACAATCATTTAAATTCTATGAAAAATTAGAAACCCCCACCTTAAAGGAATCCACAAACTACAAATGCGGAAAAAGGAAAATAAGAAATTTAAAACCTAGACAAATTCTCCATCAATTAAGCCAGAATGACGAAAAGTGGGAAAAAAGGAAAAACAAACCCACCTTGAATATCAAACAAGCCTGAAAAAACCTTCTCAAGAACAATATCCCCAAGGACCTGAGAATCCGGACCCAAGGACATCATTATAAATTATAATTGTAAACGTCCTGCTCCAAACTTTGTTTCTGAGAAGCGATATTTTTATTTAGAGATTATCTGGCTTTGCGTCTTCTGATCGATTGATGTTTTTCTGTACGGAATTTTGTTCCTGCATACTAAAAATGAACTGTCATCACCCGTGGTCTCTGCTTTTGGGAATTTTTCTGATAATCAAACATGATACAGCAATATTGTCATTAACATTTTCTGACTAAAAAACAACTATTTTTGCCCAAAACCTGTCAATATCAATTTTATTGGCTGAAAATTCGACAGATATCTCTTCCAGATTTTTTTCTATGTCCTGTTAAAACACATTTCACATGTACATTAGGTCAGCTTATATTACCGCCCAACTTCACCGTTAGAGGCGCTGCTTGCGGGTAAAAAGGCAAAATGGCAAATATCTCGAAAAATATTCGGGATAGAGACCTGAAGTTATCACTATGTTTTTTTCCAGATTCTACTATATATACTGTTGAAATTTCAGCCAGATTAGTTATGGATTGTGGAAGTGTATAGGCGACAAACATACATACATACACTGACTTTTATATATATAGGGATGCATGATGTAGGATATAACGGAATTGCTCTGGAATAAATAGTTTCCCGTTGATACTGTTCTAGTCCATTGATCCTCAAATTCCTCATAGCAATGAATCAGAATAGTACCATCAGAAAAATAAATATATCAGAGAAATTCTCCCATATCCTATATCAAGTAGATTCAGCAATAATACGCACATTTTGCCTCTTCAAGTTCTCTCTTACATTTGGTTTCGCGTTTTGAAGAGGAAGAGCTTGAAAGATCGCGGTTTTAATAATAACAAAAAAGTATTGCCGAGAGAGTTTTGATTTTTTATAATATTATAATTATTAATGTCACTTTCACTCTCTCTCTATTTTTAATTAAAACAACTAATAAAAAATTCACATATTTGAAAGGTACATGAATAAATGAAGATATTTTTTTAAATATAGGATTTTAGATGCCTATTCAAATTGAAGCAATTAATAATATTGTAGCGTAGAAATCAAGCCTTGAAATATCCTAAGATGTTAAAGTATTTATTGATGACGTCACAGCGGCGAGTCGACAATTATTAACAAGTCAGCCCCACTATTTACAGCTAGAGAATCTTAAGCAAGTAATCAAAGAAATATTTTAAGATGATTTCACAAAAACAGATTAATATATATTTTTATAATCTGTTGAATATATTTTCATTGAATAATATTAAATTAAATAATAAAATATTTCTTCGTCACATAGCCTCCTCCTATAGAGAGCATCGACCCGATGCTCAGCAGGAGACTTATGTCGTCAGACTTAAGAACTAGTACTATGGCCAGGGATATTTTCAGGTGACTGCGGTGGATGTCTTCTTTCAGTTGAGATATCTTCTTCATGAGGACTTGGTAGGTCTCTGTTTACGTCAAGGTAGCTTTTTCTCATTTCTACTGTGGTCGGCAAGGGGGGATTTTATAACTTTGCGGCCTCACCTCCAATGTGGTCTATCATCTAGTTTTAATTGCGGGGCGTCCAGCTAGATCTTCTAGCAGGTGAGAAATGTTGTCTGTTTCGACCGCGATATGAAGTAGGGCTTCGGTAGCGAGTAAAAGTTTTCCTCGATGATTCGTCATTGGGGTCCTGAGATTCAGCTCGAGAGTTGTAGGATACCATTGCGTCTTGCTTTCTTTGCAAATAGTCATTTTTCCTTTCCTCATTGTGTCTCTTCCTGCCACGGCAATAGCGGACGACGTGACCTGGGCGTCCGCAGTAGAAACAGATAGGCCTTCCCTCAGTTGTACGCCAATAATTGGTGTCGCGTCTTCCTCCTTGTTTTGGGTATCGAGGTTCAGGGTGCGGTCTTATCGTTTCGGCCTCATATCTAGTATTTAAAAACTGTCGGGGTCTTTCCTTCTGAGGGGGACTTCTCCTAGACTTTGAGATTGGCGCCAGGGTTCTTCCAATCTCCTCCTTTACCATATCTTCGAGGGTAGAAATTTTTGGTTCCTCTCGAGTAGAGCCTAATGCCCGCTGTACTTCCTCACGAACAATTTGCCTGATCATAGATGACAGATCTGCCCTGTCATCATGATCACTGAGAGACGCCACATTTGGTAGTCGCTCGTATTTGGTTGGGGTCACTCGCTTACAGTGTAGGCTTTCAATGCGGCGACATTCGGTGACGAATTGCTCAGTGTTATGCACATCCCTTGGGAGAAGTGCCTGGTAGAGCTCCTCAGCTATCCCTTTCATCAGATGGGATATTTTATCTTCCTCATTCATTTGTGGATCTACCTCTTTGCAAAAGCACAGGACATCCTGGATGTAAAATTCGGTACTTTCGCCTTTTAATTGTGCCCGTGTTTTAAGTTTCTTCTCCGCTTGCAATTTTGAATTTTCTTTTTTTTCCGAACACATTCTCTAATTGAGATGTGAATTCCTTCCAAGTCTGGATGCTTTCTTCGTTGTTCTCAAACCATTTGAGAGCAGTTCCAGACAGATAAAAATAAACTTTAGTAAGACGAAGGGTTTCGTCCCAATGGTTGTACCTTGCCACACGTGCATACCCTTTTAACCATTTTTGGAGATCTTCACCATCCTCCCCGGAGAAAATGGAAGGGTTCCTTGGCAGATGTTGAACAACGTAGTTGCTTACCTGAGTACCTTCCTTCTTTACATTCATAGAAGTTTCGTCTGGTTCAACAGAATCAATTTTTCTTTTATTTCTTAATGGGTATCGGTCCAGTCTCTCCACCAGTTGTAGCGTAGAAATCAAGCCTTGAAATATCCTAAGATGTTAAAGTATTTATTGATGACGTCACAGCGGCGAGTCGACAATTATTAACAAGTCAGCCCCACTATTTACAGCTAGAGAATCTTAAGCAAGTAAGCAAAGAAATATTTTAAGATGATTTCACAAAAACAGATTAATATATATTTTTATAATCTGTTGAATATATTTTCATTGAATAATATTAAATTAAATAATAAAATATTTCTTCGTCACAATATTTATATTTTGTGGTTATAAAATAATAAATAAATCTGGGAGGAATTCAAAGTCAATACAGTAGAACCTCCCTTTAGCGGACACCTCTCCTTAAAGGACAGTTTTCATTTGCATAATTACCATTTTTACTATTTAGCGACTCTCCAGTAAGAGGACACCTTTCCCTAAAGGACACACTTTGGCTCTGAAAAATAAGGCCCCTTTTACAGGAAGGTAGTTCTACTGTATTTCATAATAGTAAAATATCAGAATAAGTTGCCTATTTAGTAATAATAAAATGGAATACTAATATTGAGCTCAGTAATAATGCATTCTTATAATATCTTAGTCATTATCTTAGAAACTGTTACTATAGAAACAAAAATTGCCCTAATCATATTAAACAATACTATAAAAGCATACGAAATAAGTATTTACGGGAAATAGAAAAAGCTAGGAAAGCATCATGGAGAATTTTTCTGGAGGAAAACAAGTCGAACAACCCTTATGGAAACTTATATAAGGTGTACAAAACATCAAAAGTGGATCTAAGCGGAAGAGAAATATGCAAATTTTGGAGGGTAATACTGATATGGAATGTTTGCAGAAGGGTGAGGAATTATTGAATAACTTATTTCCAGATGATAAATGTGAAGAAGATACAAACATCCATAAAAGTATAAGAAATTATAATTTAAAACTACTCAATAAAGAAAAACCGATGGTTATGATTACTGAAGTTAACGACTTAATTGACAAATTAAATCCAAAGAAATCTCCCGGAATAGACAACATCTCTAACAACATGATAAGGCACACTAAACAATTTATAGCTCCTATATTGGTGAAACTATTTCAAAAATGTTTAGACCTACAATACTATCCTGCTGAATGGAAAAGAGCAGAGGCAATAATTATTCCGAAACCTGGAAAAACTGATTTTAATAACTTTAAAAATTATAGACCTTTATGTCTTAATTCCAACATTTCTAAAATATTTGAAAAATAATTAATAACAGAATAATAAAATATTATGAAGATTTTAATTTACTAAGTGATCGACAACATGGCTTTAGAAGATCGAAATCTACTATTACTGCACTAACTGAAATAATAAAAATTGCGTTAGAACATAAAACAAGAGAATTTGCAGCAATAATTGCAGTGGATATTAGTGCAGCGTTTGATAATGCATGGTGGCCGGCCTTGATGAAAAGACTAGATGAAGATGGTGTGCAGGCTTCAATGATAAAACTTCTACAATCATACTTTGATAATAGAAGAATAAGATTTAGATATTCCTCAACTGAAATTAATAAGAAACTAAGTAAAGGATGTCCACAGGGAGGACCACTGTCTCCCACATTATGGAATATTCTTATTAATGAGATACTGAATAATAATCTGTGTTGTGTTGTTTATCTTTTATAAACTACAACTTATATATTTATTATTTAATTATAATTATTTATTTATCACACACATTTAAACTTAGTCAAGATTAATTCTCTATTTACAAAACACAGTCAGTCTATTGTTCTTAATCCTCTTCTTAAATTCACATCACTTATATATTTCACACTATTCTACATATTCCTCCCTTGTTTAGTTAGTATCTAATCATGTCCTTAAATCTAGAAGGAACATGTATTTGTCTTCCACTTCTAGTGATGACAGTCTTGTTTTCATTCTCATTAGGTGATTCATTTGGGTATAAACAGTCCATATCAGATATAGCAATCTGCTCTTCTGGTACAATATCTTCTAAGGTTGCTTCTTGTTCTGGTAGATACCTTGAAGTACTAGGAAGTTCCATTCTAATTTCTGGAGTCTTAATCAAAGTGGTATTCAAATCAATTCCTTTGTTAAAATCTTGTAAGACATTGGCATGTCTTAAATGCTTTGCATTCCTAATGATAAAGCTACCTGTCTCAGTATTGACTAACTTGAATGAATTTGGAGATATAGTCTCTAGAATGATAAATCTTTGGTTGTCATAATTTGGTGTCAACTTGCTTTTCATTTCAGTGTTTGCGACATAAACAATATTACCTTTCTTGAAGTCATGAGGCAAGGCCTTATTCTTGCTATCAGCATATTTCTTCATTCTTTCTTTATAGGCTTGATTATGCTCCATCACTTCTTTATCCATAAGAGAATCATTGTCATTTATATCATTGAGCTTATTTCTAATTTCCCTGGAAAAAAGCAATAATGCTGGTGTTTTCCCAGTAGAAGGGTGTGGAGTCGACCTGTATGCCATTAGAACACATTGAAGTTCTTCTTTCCAATCCTTTCCTTGCAATTTTACTGAAATAAGTTGCTTTTTTAAATATCTGTGGAAACGTTCAATTTTTCCATTACTTTTAGGATAATATGGTGACACTCTTATATGTTTTATACCTGATTTCATAAAAAATTGCTCAGTATCTTTGCTTACAAATTGAAGACCATTATCTGAAACTATTTCAATGGGAAATCCATATCTTGCAAAAATTTCTTTTAATTTTGAAATTATAGTTTTCGAAGAAATATCATTTATTATAATCGCTTCCGGGAACGATGAATAATAATCAATAAGTGTCAAAATATATTTTGAATCAATAGGTCCAACTAAGTCTACTCCTACTTTATACCATGGTCTAGGTGGTATTGGTATGGTTGTTAAAGGTTGGTCATGCCTTAAAGGTTGATTGACTTCACAAATGTAACAATTCTTTATACGTCTTTCTATATCTTTGTCCATATTGGGCCAATAGTATTTTTCTCTTAAAATTTGTTTAGTTCTAGCAATCCCTTGATGAGTTTCATGAGCTAAGTCTAAAATATTTCTTCTAAGATCTGTTGGTATAACAATTCTCTTTCCTTTTAAAATGAGATTATCATAAACTGAAAGTTCTTCCTTAAATTTGTGCAAAATTTTAAGTTCATCATCATCAATTTGATATGGCCAATTTCCAGTTTGAATTATTTTAGTTAGAATTTTGAAAAATGGATCT
The DNA here is from genome assembly GCA_030710605.1 of Cordylochernes scorpioides. NCBI lineage: Eukaryota > Metazoa > Arthropoda > Arachnida > Pseudoscorpiones > Chernetidae > Cordylochernes > Cordylochernes scorpioides. The sequence continues at coordinate 77,394,080 of CP092876.1, forward strand.
GCTTCACTTTGCTTCTTGATATCATTGAGGGAAATTGCCTTCATTTCTTCTGAAAATATGGAAAGTACTTTTTCTACATAATCATCAACAATATTTTCACATGAAATATTTGTTAAAGGTTTTCTTGAAAATATATCTGCAATATTTTGTTTGCCCTTAAGATACTCTATTTCATAATCATAAGGTTGAAGTCTCCAACTAAGTCTTTCAATTCTTGGTGGCAAGACTGTTGCCTTCTTGGGATTAAGCATATAAATCAATGGTTTATGATCTGTCTTAAGTACAAATTTATTTCCCCATAAATAGTCATTGAAATGCTCAACAGCCCACACACACCCAAGAGCTTCTTTCTCTATTTGTGAGTATCTTCTCTCAACATTAGTCAATGATCTACTTGCATAGGCCACTGGCTTTTTGCTTCCATCATTTTGTCTTTGTAGTAAAACAGCTCCTAAACCTACAGGACTAGCATCAGCAATTACTTCGGTAGGTGCATTCATGTCAAAATAGGCTAAACATGGATTTTTTGTAAGAGCTTCTTTCAATTTTCTGAATGAGTCCTCTTCTTTCTTGCTCCACTTCCATTTTATGTCCTTTCTTGTCAAATTATTAAGTGGTTCGGCTAACTTTGAAAAGTCTGGAATGAATTTTCTTAAAAATCCGCATGTACCTAAAAATGATTTTAGAGAATCTACATTTTCAGGTTTTGAAAAACTTAGAACACTTTCTATTTTCTTTGGATCAGGTCTAATTCCATCTTTACTAACAATATGGCCTAATATTTCCAATTCATTTAGAGCAAATTTACATTTACTTTTGTTTAGTTTGAGTCCAACTTGTTGAAATCTTTCAAATACTTTTTTCAGTCTTTGATCCAATTGTTCTATAGATTGCGCATATACAATCACATCATCTATGTAGCATAACACTCCTTCTAAATGAGACAATATTGAGTTCATAGCTTTTTGAAAAGCTTCAGGTGCGCTGCAAAGTCCAAAAGGAATTTTGCAAAATCTGTAGCATCCTCTGGGTGTAATAAAGGTGGTCAATGGCCTGGACTTTTCATCAAGTTCAATTTGCCAAAAGCCTTTCTTCGCATCAAGTTTAGCAAAAAATTTTGCTCCCTGCAATGCTTGCAAAATATTGTCAACTGTTGGTATAGGATATCTCTCTCTAACTATGGCTTTATTCACTTCTCTCAGATCAACACATAGTCTGATTTCTTCAGTACCCTTTTTTGGAACTGCCACAATGTTTGAGATCCATTCAGAAGCTTCATGGACTTCCTCAATAATGCCATCTTCTATCATTTTGTCTAGCTCTTGATTGATGGCTTCTACCATTTTATATGGAAAATGTCTGCATCTCTGAGCTACAGGAGTAACATTTTCTTTTAGAGTTATTTTTTGACTATAACCCTTCACATTTCCTTGACCTTGAAAAAGGTTCATGTTTTCTTGTATCAAATTATATATATCCTTCGGAATAACTCCCTGTTGAATATTCCTTATTTTTGTTCCACGCTTTATAATTTCTAATTCGAAACTTGCTTTCTTTCCTAAAATAGGTTCTGCTTTACCTTCAATCACAAAAATCTGTTCCTTTATAGACCTTTCACCCCATGAAACATCTGCAAAGAAATATCCACAACATGGAAGAGGTGAAGTTTGTCCATAGGCATAAAATTTCCTTTCTGTACCATTTAAAGTTGGCATTTGAGATTTAGGAAAAATATTTTTCAAATTTTCAAGTCCTATGAATGTTGTATCACTACCTGTATCAATAGTCATTTTTATTTCCTTTCCATCTATATAGATACTTTCTTTGTTATCAGAGCCTAAAAAGAAAGTGTATTCATCTGAGTCTTCATTATTTTCAGAAATATTTTGAATATTTCTTTTCTTTCCTTCAATATTTTTATATTTATTTTTATTTCTACAAACTCTATTAAGATGACCCATCTTGTTACAAAATGTGCATTTCATATTTCTAGCTCCACATTTATATGGAGGATGTGTAGTTAAGCCACATCTATAGCATTCTTCCAAATTAGGTGCACTTACCTTGGAGGTGCTTCCTTTTTGATGGTACACATTATGAGCTTTTGATCCTTTAACAGTTGATTCATTAGCTGCTTGGAAATTATTTTTATAGTTTACTCTATTTATTGAGGTCATATCTTCATTTGTCAATACTCTAAATTCTTCTTTGGCTGTTTCAAACATTCTTGATATCTCAATTGTTCTTTGAAGATTCAAATTATCTTGTTGCAACAACTTTTCTTTTAATTGCCTATTATAGCATTTTTCTATTATCTGATCTCTGATCATGTCTTCTTCTAAATTTCCAAATTCACAGGATTTGACTAATTCTCTTAGGGCAATGACATATGAATCAATATTTTCATCTGTATTTTGTTTTCTTTGCCTAAATTTAAATCGTTCTGATACAATATTTTTTTGTGGTGTGAAATATTTAGTTAAAGCTTCTTTTGCTTTTTCATACGTATCTTTTTCTTCTGGCAAATTAAAGAAAATTCTTTGGACTTGTGGTCCAAGGCAATGCAAAAGTGTTGCCCTTTTAACGTCATCTTCTGTTACGCTTATTTAATTATTATTTTCTTTTTTTAATCCTCGTCGCCAAATATGTTGTGTTGTTTATCTTTTATAAACTACAACTTATATATTTATTATTTAATTATAATTATTTATTTATCACACACATTTAAACTTAGTCAAGATTAATTCTCTATTTACAAAACACAGTCAGTCTATTGTTCTTAATCCTCTTCTTAAATTCACATCACTTATATATTTCACACTATTCTACAATCTGGATGATAATTGTGAAACAATAGGATATGCAGATGATATTACGCTAATATGTTGGAATAAAACTCCTGAACAACTAAGAAAGACAATAGATAATGTACTAAGAAAAATCAATAAGTGGTGTGAAAGTCGTAAATTGAAATTGTCAGATGAAAAAACAAAAATATTATCTACTTATATATTTGCCTTATTTTGTCTGTTTGTCTGAAGCTCACGGATGGGATTTTTCATAACCATCGGTGGTTCAGTGGTAGAATGCTCGCCTGCCACGCGGGCGGCCCGGGTTCGATTCCCGGCCGATGCATTTTTTTTTTTTTTTTACAATTTTTAAAACTCATTTATATATTATACAAGAATGGCATCCACGGCGCCAATTTATACTTGAAACGAATAGTATTTTAATTAAAACATTACTAAAATATATACGCACTCGGGTAAAACCCGAATGCTCGCCTGCCACGCGGGCGGGCCCGGGTTCGATTCCCGGCCGATGCATTTTTTTTTTTTTTACAATTTTTAAAACTCATTTTTCGTTTTTAAACGTATTTATAACCTTTAAGAGGGCGCTGTTCGTGAGCTAAGTAGAATAATTTGAATATATAGTTTTAATATTTAATTTATATATAATTTAAAATAGCCTATCGTTTTCCTCGTATTTTTTTTTACCTATGTATGGAAATTTTGGTTTGAATTAGTGAACTACTGCGAATTTGTATACCGGACATACAAACCAACAAACAAACAAACAAACATACAAACATTCATTTATATATATATAGAAGATATAATATAAATTAGTTTTAAAAATTGTTAAAAAAAAATGCATCGGCCGGGAATCGAACCCGGGCCGCCCGCGTGGCAGGCGAGCATTCTACCACTGAGCCACCGATGCGTATACAAAATGGCCATATTTAGGTATTCATTCCATTCCGGATTAGTCCGCGTAAAAAAATAGTTCTTCAAATTAAAAAAAGAAATAGCCAAAAATAATAAGCAAAATGTAGCCAAAAATTTTCCTCAGGTTTATAAAAAGCGACATGCAAAATTTGGAACCAATTGGTTCAGTAGTTTTTGAGTTTATCGCGAAACAGACAGACAAACAGGAATTGACTTATATATATATATAGAGAGAGACTAGCGGATGTGTACCCGGCTTCGCCCGGGTTTTATCCGAGTGAAAGTTTGCCTAACGAATATTATATATTATGAAGTATAATAAACAATGTTAAAGATTAGTTTTATATATTAATCAAGATTGTTTGTGAATATGTGAGAAAGATGTAATTACGTTGTTGTTTTCTTGGCCGACTGTTTTACATATGGTGTTATCTTAAAATTGCTTGTTTCGAATATTTTTTTAGATTGAGTTGAATGAATTGCTGAATTTTTTTTGTATTTATATATAAATAAAATTAACCCTGTTGATTTTTTTTTTGTATTTAATCGATAACAGCGAAGTTACGCATGTTAAAGTTAGGAAAAATATTTTGATGTTAAGCAAAACCTGCTCCATCTCGTTTTACATAAATGTTGAAAATTTGGTCGAAATTGATGCATTGTAACGAAAGTTTTTAGCGAACACCACTTATGAAATTTGCATTTTATTAATATAGATATAATATAAATGAGTTTTAAAAATTGTTTTAAAAAAATGCATCGGCCGGGAATCGAACCCTGGCCGCCCGCGTGGCAGGCGAGCATTCTACCACTGAACCACCGATGCTTTAAAAAAATCAAATTCATTTATCGTCGCGACCAGTGCTGCGCCCTAGCGGTAAAAGACTGGAACTAACGCTTTTTGGTTTTTTATTTTTTAAAAAAAGCACATTAACTTTTTTAGTTTTTTGAATAGCTTATATGTTAAACGAAATCTTCAGCTACCTACATGCGAAATTCCATAATGATTGAGTCAGTAGATTTTGCGTGATGCGATAACAAACATCGATTTCGCATTTAATTTTTATATATATATATATTTTTTGAATAGCTTATATGTTAAATGAAATCTTCAGCTACCTACATGCGAAATTCCATAATGATTGAGTCAGTAGATTTTGCGTGATGCGATAACAAACATCGATTTCGCATTTAATTTTTATATATATATATATTTTTTGAATAGCTTATATGTTAAATGAAATCTTCAGCTACCTACATGCGAAATTCCATAATGATTGAGTCAGTAGATTTTGCGTGATGCGATAACAAACATCGATTTCGCATTTCATTTTTATATATATATATATATATATATATATATATATATATATATATATATATATATATATATATATATATATTTATATAAAGGAAGGAAGGACAAGAATGACATCCACGGCGCCAATTTATAATTGTAACGAATAGTATTTTAATTAAAACATTACTAAAATATATACGCACTCGGATAAAACCCGGGCGTTGCCCGGGCCATTCGTCTAGTATTTATATAAATGCAATAGCGATATAATAGTCTCAGGTAGCAAGTTAATTAAACCAGTTGAAGAACTTAAGATCCTAGGAGTGACTATTAAAAATCACCGAGTCAGAAGCAAACTGGACTTTACGCCTCACGTTAATGAAATGATCATAAAAGTAACTAGAGCTAGTGGATACCTATTTGGCCTGACAAAGAAAGCATGGGGACTAGACTTTAGTCGAAGACTGATATTGTATAAGACATTATATCGAAGTACAATTACTTATGGTTACCCAATATGGTATCCATTCATAAACAAAAAGTCTAAGGACAAACTAAATTCTCTTCAATATAGTATATTAAAACATTGTATACAGGCCTACAGTACAACATCATCGGATTGTACACATATACTTGCACAAGTCCCCAAACTTACTGATTATATTGAATCTAACATGTTGAAAACCGAAATAAATTACAACCGATTTGACTCTTCAAGTAGGAATATAATTTATAATTATATAAGGGAAAAATTGCAGAAATACTATGAGAAGACTAATACCATTTTCAAGTCCTTCTTCACTGATTCCCAAATACCCAAATATGTCAAGCCAAATTTTTACAATGTCCAATTTTTTACTGGACACGATAACTTTAGATCATATTTGTACAAAGTCAGAAAGACGGATTCGCCTAAATGCTCATGTGGTGCAGAAGAAGAAAATCCAGTACATATTCTAACGGACTGTCGACTTGTAGAAGACTTGAGAGTCAAAAATCAAATAAATATAAATTGTCTAAATCAAATAGTTAATAATAGATATATGTATATAAATTTTAATAGATTTTGTAGAATGGTTTTTAGTAATAGATAGCCTGGGCTGTAATAACTGATGCTGTAAATAGCTCTAAATTTCTGTTCTTATCTGTGATGTTCACTAATATTCATTATAGGGTAATTAAATCGTTAACTAACTGACAAAAATGTTAATAATTTCTATTATAATAACTAAAATCATATTAATAATTACTGTAAATAAGCTCCCAAACTTGTTTATGCATGCAAATATCCAAGACGGATATCGCGTGCTTTGTAAATGATAATAAAATAATAAAAATTCTTATAATATTTGTACGTTAACCATTTTAAAATAATAACATTAGGCCTTCAGGAAAAAGGCCTAATGTTCTTTATTTTAATATTTATTCAAAGGATCATTTTATCGAATTAGGCCGTTTTATGAACAATTCTAGAATGAAAAACAGTTCACTGCCTTATTAGAATTTCACCTTGGTAAAATTAAAAATAAAGTAAGTGTGATAATATTTTTAACTAATATATTTTATTCTACCTAGTGTGAAATAATTTTATACAATGAATTTCGAGGTATAAAGATTCCCATAAATCTTTCATCTATTTGTATAATATATACAAGGCATCTGCCACCATTTACTCTTATTTTGATTTGTCTCATAAACTGTATATTATATCAATTTCATTATTTCAGCATTTTTCAAAATGCCCACTCACGATGATAATGCAATTATTTAGAGTTTTTGATTGCGTCATATATAAGCGAAAAATATAAAATTATCAGGTGTTTTTTTCTCAAAAGCCTAAAGTAAAATTCTGGAGGCTTACATGAGAATTTAAGTAATTGGCTTTCCTTGATTTATCAAGAAAAGAGGTTCGCCAAATATCATGGAACAAGCCTAAAGCAATGTTAGATTTTTGTTCTTTTAGATGGAGCTCTGCCACACAAACTGGTCATGTTAACAGTCAGGATATGCTATTTTTTTAAATATATATTTTAACAAATATTTTAAATATATATACATATTTAATTAAAAAGGCATATATTGGATCAAAATACAATTTAATTTACCAATATATCAGTTGGCTGAACGCCAACCTATTTCAAGGTTTTAGAACATTTTAATGTGTGCAAACAACAAACTCGGCGCTAAGTAAAGTCAATAGAATTAAGCAAAAAAAGCGTTCAGCTAACTAAAATATTGGTAAAATAAATGGTATTTTGATACAATATATGTTTTTTATTTAATGATATATTTATGGATTGCTCTATTTAAAAATATATACTTATATATATACAAGGTATGTCCCATAAGTTCCCGGACTGGGTCCATGAAAAAAAAAAAGGTAAGATTTTTTTTTAATTTTTTTATTAAAACTTTTCAAAGTAATCCCCCCTTGCTTCAACGCACCAGCGCCATCGTTTCTCCCAATTGTCGAAACAGTTTTTATAAGCCTCTTTTGGAATGCTCTTCAATGCTAACGGCGATTTTTCTATTATGTCATCCCTGGTGTCAAATTGTCTTCCTTTTAGAAATGCTTTAAGTTTGGGGAACAGGAAAAGGTCATTTGGTGCGATGTCTGGGAAATAGGGTGGTTGAAGTAGGATTTGTGTCCCGTTTTTCGCCAAAAAGCTAGTCATCAAGTGCGCTGTGTGAGGGCGAGCATTGTCATGGTGTAGGATCCAGCCACCATTAGTCCATTTTTCTGGCCTTTTTTTTCGAATCGCTTCCCTTAGACGGCGAAGAATGCCCAAATACATATCCTTGATAACTGTTTGGCCTGCAGGAAGATACTCGTGATGAAAAATGCCCTTTTTATCCAAAAAAAGCGACCAGCAACACCTTGTTTCTGGATTTCAATAATCTGGATTTTTGAGGTCTAAGCTCACCCTGACATCTCCACTCGGCAGATTGATGCTTGGTTTCAGGATCATAGCCATAGACCCATGTCTCGTAGCCTGTGATTATCTTGTCTTTCCATTCCGGATCCGTTCTTGTCATTTCCAACATGTCCTCACAGGTTGCAAGCCGACACAGTTTTTGCTCATTAGTGAGGAATCTTGGGATGAATTTTGCAGGAGTCTTTTTGATTTGGTTACGATCCTTCCAATCGTTGTTTTAGAGATGCCTGTGTCTTGCTCTAGCTCCAGCAAAGTGGTTCGAGGATTTTCTTTTATCAAATCGGTGATTTTTTGCACATTTTCATCAGTCCTTGAAATTTTTGGGCGTCCTTGACGAAGATCATCTTCAATGGAAATTCTGCCAGCTTTAAATCTAGAATGCCATTCAAAAACAATTGTTCTCTTTGGGGAATGCTTTATTAAGCATTTAAAAAGTTTCGGTTGCTGATATTTGAAGTTTCACACAAAATTCTATGCAAATCCTCTGCTTCAATTTTCGTTCCATCGTAAAATCGCCGCAGCGCTATGTGTAACCTTTAAATAAATTAGAATAACTTTGGGGCGCGTGCACGTACCGCCTCGATATTGGTACCACCGTGTAGCCAGATATTTTTCTATAATAAACAGTCAAATTCATTTACATTTTTCATTTATTTATTTTTTTATGGACCCAGTCCGGGAACTTATGGGACATACCTTGTATATATGTAGTAAATGAGTAGAGCTGACAACATCACAGTGGGCTCCTTATCCAACATTCAGTCATGGGTCGGAAGTGGAAGCGTTCTTTGCCTTAAGATAAAAGACCACACGCATAGGAGCATGGTTACCTCTGTTCAAGGGGTTGTTCCCAGGAAGGATGAGACTAAGGGTGGGAGTTCTCTCTGGGACTGCTCTGGTCAGTCGAGCAGCATAGCGGCCTAACTACTCTCCTGCCCTCAGCCTGTTCCTGGGCTCAGAACATCCCAGCTCATATTATAATGGTGATGTCAGAGCGCCCTCTTGACGTCCAATCAGGGATTGCCACGACCAATATATATAAATATCTCTCTTGTTTACTCGATTGTAAGTTACAACCAGTTTTACTATACTCCCCGACCCTTTTTCTCCCGGGTATTCAATTCATAATCGTCATTTTGTAGTTGGGCTTGCTGCTTCTATATACAACATAAAAATTAGAAATATATTTATACACATATATGTAAAACGAAAATTGAAATTATACCGCGAATGTTTCTTTTATAAAAATCGAAATTTATTTCAAAGAGAAATAGCGACATTTCTAACTTTGAGGATGAGGTATGGAAAGGTGAAACATGAAGAGTAATGGCGAACGGAAAAATAAAAAGTGTCCAGAGGCGGGAATCGAACCCACACCCTTCTGCTTACCGGGCAGGTGCCTTGTCCACTCGGTTACCCTGGACGTATTTTTCCGTTCGTAACTAATACTTAAAGTAACATTTAAAACACAATATAACGCGGCTGATGATTGTAAAACGAAAATTGAAATTATACCGCGAATGTTTCTTTTATAAAAATCGAAATTTATTTTCAAAGAGAAATAGCGACATTTCTAACTTTGAGGATGAGGTATGGAAAGGTGAAACATGAAGAGTAATGGCGAACGGAAAAATAAAAAGTGTCCAGGGGCGGGAATCGAACCCACACCCTTCTGCTTACCGGGCAGGTGCCTTGTCCACTCGGCTACCCTGGACGTATTTTTCCGTTCGTAACTAATACTTAAAGTAACATTTAAAACACAATATAACGCGGCTGATTATTGTAAAACGAAAATTGAAATTATACCGCGAATGTTTCTTTTATAAAAATCGAAATTTATTTTCAAAGACACTTTTTATTTTTCCGTTCGCCATTACTCTTCATGTTTCACCTTTCCATACCTCATCCTCAAAGTTAGAAATGTCGCTATTTCTCTTTGAAAATAAATTTCGATTTTTATAAAAGAAAAATTCGCGGTATAATTTCAATTTTCGTTTTACAATCATTAGCCGCGTTATATTGTGTTTTAAATGTTACTTTAAGTATTAGTTACGAACGGAAAAATACGTCCAGGGTAGCCGAGTGGACAAGGCACCTGCCCGGTAAGCAGAAGGGTGTGGGTTCGATTCCCGCCCCTGGACACTTTTTATTTTTCCGTTCGCCATTACTCTTCATGTTTCACCTTTCCATACCTCATCCTCAAAGTTAGAAATGTCGCTATTTCTCTTTGAAAATAAATTTCGATTTTTATAAAAGAAACATTCGCGGTATAATTTCAATTTTCGTTTTACAATCATCATCCGCGTTATATTGTGTTTTAAATGTTACTTTAAGTATTAGTTACGAACGGAAAAATACGTCCAGGGTAGCCGAGTGGACAAGGCACATGCCCGGTAAGAAGAAGGGTGTGGGTTCGATTCCCGCCCCTGGACACTTTTTATTTTTCCGTTCGCCATTACTCTTCATGTTTCACCTTTCCATACCTCATCCTCAAAGTTAGAAATGTCGCTATTTCTCTTTGAAAATAAATTTCGATTTTTATAAAAGAAACATTCGCGGTATAATTTCAATTTTCGTTTTACAATCATCAGCCGCGTTATATTGTGTTTTACACATATATGTATTAATGTGAAAAAATAATCAATAAAAAGGTCAGGTCTTGATATTAAAAAACAAAGAAGGCATATCCTGTCCACGAGCACATGTGCTTTTACAGGTTAATCAACGTTTAGTGGATTTCTGTTCCACTAGATGACGCTCTGCCATCTAAAAGGCACATGTGATCGTGGTCAGGATATGCCTTCTCAATTTTTTAATATTTAATTATTTAAATGGATATGTGAATGAACACTCCAGAGGTTAGTGGCGACAAGAAAACTAGGTCCCTAGAAAAAGTCGTGCTAGCTCCAGCAATAAGACTACCCAGTACATCTCTTTGAACTTTTCCTCCCAACTGTCATCTAACAACCCCGGCTCTAGAGTTCCCCCTTTACCTGGGTTCAAGGTCGGACTTTTCCTCTTCCCTGTTTTTCTGTTGTTAAGTTATATGGCGCCTGGTTGCCACGGCTATCACTGAGGAATCAGACTTTCTTTAACTTTATTAATCAAGCAAGTTACAATAAAAGGGGATATTTTCGTTGTATACTAGCAGATATACTCAGCTTCGCCTGGATTTTAATTGCATAAAGGTTAGCCTAACAGAAATATGTAAATATATATTTACATTTATAAATAGATATAGATCTCAGCCAAAAATACTGAGAAGCGATATTTTTATAAAGAGATGATCTGGCTTCGTGTTTTCTGCTCGAGTGAGTGTTTTTCTGTTAGAAATTTGTTTCTGCATTCTGAAAATGAACTGGCTTTTTTCTGATTTATGGATTTTTTCCTGAAATAATTTTGTATCTGACAATCAAACAGGATACAGCAATAGAGTTCTTATCATTTTCTAACTAAAAACAGCTATTTTGTCCAGAACTTGGGCAATTTCAATTTTTCTTCTGCACATATTAAGTAACCGGGAAAAAATCCAATGTGACCTATGACGTTGACACATTCGGAAACCAGAAAGGTCGTCGTAAAACAAAAGATTTTGCTCACATTTGTAGGATGAAACCTTATTTAAACCCAGAGGACCACCAAGAAGAGAACCCAGAAGGTGACTCGCCAAACTTCCAGGAAGAAGAAATCCCCATTGAACGAACACAACAACCACAGACCCGCGAAGAGATCTCAGGCCCTATCATCCGTTCTCGAGCGATGAGACTGAGAATGTAAGTCTCCTTCTGCCACATTGGGTCAATGCTCTTTATATGAGGAGTGTATGTGGCGAATAAATATTTTATTATTTAATTTAATATAATTATTCAATTAAATATGTAAAACAGATTTTTATATTTTTAATATTTGTAAAATCTAATTTAGTTACCTAGCTTTCTTGCACAATATTCTCTAACTGTGTATAGTTTTGTTAATTTGATATTAATTGTCGACTATTCACTGTGACGTCAACAATAAATACTGTCAATCCTTCAAATATACAAAGACTCGATTCAACGCTACATTATAAACAATTAAAAGAAATTTTCTTTACGGATTGAATTCAAGTTTGAAATAAAATTCAGCATTCACACTAATGTATTCCGAGGAAGAAGAGAACATCTATGACTCAGAAGATGAGACCAGCTCTCAAGAGTACGAAGTATCGGTGGAATTCGAAATTACAGGTTCGGAGGATGAGGCCAAATTTAAATTTACTTTTGAGGTTTTGTCTACAGATCAGGTTATGCAAACCATGAATCAAACAATTAATGAAGTTTATGAAATCGTTAAAATTCCACCAACACTTCTCAGAATTTTGTTAAATCATTTTAATTGGGACCTGGCAAAATTTTATGATAGATATTATTGCGGAGATCAAAGAAGCCTATTTGAAGATGCTCATATGGTAAATTCACTTGAAACCCTACGACCATCTCTTAATGGAACAAATGAAAGGATAATCATTGAAGAGTGTGAAATATGTTTCTTGGGATTTCCATCCAACATCATGACAGGATTAGAATGCGGTCACAGGTTTTGTCAAGAATGCTGGAAAGAATATCTGACCAGCAAGATAATGCATGATGGCATGAGTCAGAAAATCTCCTGTCAAATTCAGAATGTGACATATTGGTTGATTACCAAACAGTAATGAATCTAATTGAAGAAGAAAAAGTTAAACAGAGATACCGACAATTAATAATCAACAGCTACGTGGCGTACAAAGATAAGCTGCGATGGTGTCCTTTTCCGGATTGTAACAACGTAATTCGGGTACAAAGAGTCGAGTCACAACCTGTCACCTGCAACTGTTCACATACTTTCTGCTTCGGATGCGGTGAAAGTTGCCATGAACCCGTTAAATGCGACTTGTTACGTAAATGGAAAAAGAAATGTTCTGATGACAGCGAAACATATAATTGGCTAAAGAAAAATACCAAAGAATGTCCTAAGTGTTTTTCTCTAATTGAAAAGAATGGAGGTTGCAATCATATGATCTGTAGTAATCCAAATTGCCAAACCCATTTTTGCTGGATATGTCTAGGACCTTGGGAATCGCACAAGGATTATTATAAATGCAACCAGTTCAAAGAGGAGAATAGCGCGGCTTTATATGACCAAGAAAAGTCTAAAGCAGCCCTCAATAAATATTTCTTCTATAGTGTCCGTTACATGAACCACCTGCAGAGTCAAAAATTGGAAAAGAAGCTGAACGATACAGTTGAGACCAAAATCAAGGAAATGAACAAACTGAAAGTTTCCTGGGTAGATACCAAAAAATTAAGGCATTGTCTATATATTCTGTGCCAGTGTAGACAAACACTGATGTATAGCTATGCCTTTGCCTACTACCTGAAAAAGAACAACCAGTGCATCATATTTGAAGAAAACCAAAGAGATCTGGAGACTGCCACTGAGAAGATCTCGGAGTATCTCGAAAGAGATCTCTCGGTGGAAGAGAACAGGGCAAAATTAAATATGGTAAAAGATATTGCTAACTACTGTGAAAATCGGCGGGAAAAACCTATAGAACACGTCAATGAAGGTTATGCGAGGGAATTGTGGGAATTCGATGAGGGAATTAACCCTAGTTTTTTTTTTATAAATACTAGTCATTGTAAATCTCTTAACTATGCATATTTTCCTTGTCATAATGTCATCAAAAAGTCTTGTCTCGAAATAAATTAAAGTATAACTTTATAACTTTGTCTCGTTTGTGTAATTTATGTTCCTATCCATCCATTTTATTGAATTTTTATTAAATTCCAAATAAAATTTCGATGCTATATGCTTTTAAAGTTAGATATTGCTCACGTTTGATGTATTTTTGAACAAGACTCACCCATAATAATAGTAAAAACTTTCCTAGGGTTTCTTTGAAACATATAAAACATAAAAATGCGGTGTACCATGAAGTTTATTCAAAGGTTTCTATTTAACTTTCTATCATGTCTTGCTGCGCTCAAATTTGTGTGAATGTATGTAGGTGTAATCAAATTTTAATATTTTATAGAAACACGTTATGACTATAAATGTAAAAACAGTATAACCTCCCTGTAAAGGACACCTAATTGCAGAGCCAAAGTGTCCATTAGGGAGAGGTGTCCTCTTACCGGAGAGTTGCTAAATTGTAAAAATGATAATTTTGCAATTGGAAACTGTCCTTTGTGGAGAGGTGTACGCTAAAGGGAGGTCGACTGTACTGGTTCAAACCTGGAGGGTGAGATTTGCCGTTATAAATTACTAGGCAAATGACCCAGGAAATGCCCAGGTTTTCCCGATTAAATGTTTTTTATTCTATTACTATTTGTTACATTTATAAATTAGCGCCGTGAATGTCACTCTTGTGAAACGTCTCGCTACGAACTTTCTGTGTTTTAAAATATAAAAATGTAAATTTTCACAAAGATATTTGAAAATTCTATTATTTTGATTTTCAAATAAAATTCGTTCCAATTATAAATTGGAACCGTGGAAGTTATTCTTGTGAAACGTCCCGCTCCAAACTTTGTGTCTGAGAAGCGATATTTTTACAAAGAGATGATCTGGCTTTGTGTCTTCTGCTCGAATGAATATTTTTCTTTTAGAACTTTTTCCTGTATACTAAAAATTAAATGGCTTACCCGTGTTCTCTGCTTTTTGGAATTTTTCTGAAAATCAAACATGATACAGCAATATTTTCGTGTGGACGTGTATAGCCGACAAACCTACATACATTCATACATGCACTGAATTTTTATATACAGGGTGATCCAAAAGTCCCGCACAACTTTAAAAATTAATAACTCCGCGAATATTCGCGCTAGAGCAATGCGGTAAACACCATTGTGTTCAGGATGCAATGGGATTTTTTATGGCAAATAATGTAAAATTCGAAATTGATTTTAGTTACAATTTTATTCGCCAGATGGCGCTCTACCAGAATCAGAGATTCAGCGGCCAAATTGTTTGATAAATTGAAAAATATAACTGATCGACACGTATTTTTCCTTTTTGAATACCAGGAAAGAACCCTAATAATATCAAATAACAAATTAATAAAACACCACTTCGCCAAAAGTATGAAGAATTGGTTAACGATTTTCAAATACAATCAGAGATATGTAAAATAGGTAAATGCAAATTAAAACATGTAGCAAAAAGAAAATTGATATTTTAGATACGGTTTGTTTCCGAAGATAATAAATTTCTAATATTTTTAATTCAACTCTCACTCAGTATCGATTATATTTATTTTAATTCATTTGAAAAATATGTATCTATCTCTGATAATTTATTTTACTCTGGAATGCCGTTGTTGTTGTCGTGTCCAATAAAGAGCCTCAGATGTACCATGCATCTCCATCACATCAGCAGCAATGTCCACTATCTTGGGTGTGTAAAGCTGCTGCTCTGGGTCTATGTCAAATTTCTGCAAGGCTGCGGCCATTGCTGGACATGAGAATATGTGGGTAGGTGTAAGTTCCACACCAGGACAATTGTTGCATGCCCTATAGGTCCTTGTGCCATCTGGATGTATTGTCATTCCTTTATAGTGTTTTGTTCTAAGTCTTGTTATAGTTTTTGTCATTTTTCTCTCAGAGTTTATTTAGCATTTTGATCTTTTCTTATTTTTTTGTTTAATTATCTTGTATTCTGACAAAGAATCAGCGTCAAATAATGACATTTGTTCTTTCCTTTGGCTCAACTTTCTGGCTTCCTTTGCCAATTCAAATGCCATTCCATTACTCCCGATCCCAGCATGGGCAGGGATCCAATGTAGAATGCAGTTATTCTCCAATGGTGCCAGTTGGGTAAGTAACGAGTGTATTTTCTGTGTGATTTTAGTATTGCCCTTCTGAATTGCTTCTAGAGCGGATATGGAGTCGCTGTATATTAAAATTCCTTCTGCCTGATGCAGGGATGGTTGGTTAAGGCATACATCAAGGGCTTTCCAGATAGCTGTCAGTTCACAAGTGAAGTTTGACGAATTCTGTCCTGCTCCTTCTTTGATTTTGATGTTTGTTCCATATTGCAGTATTATGTTAATTCCGGCCCCTCCATTACTCAGAGTAAGGTCTGAAGATCCATCTGTATATGCTGTTAAAGGGCGTGGCCTGGCATTTTTAATCAAGAATTTGTACTATGAGTACATAGCCGTTAATATTTCAAACACATTAGACCTCGAAACCCAAGGTATCAAAGTCTACCTCAATCAAAACAAAGCCATCAACATATACAATATGTATCACCCTCCAAACAATACATTTATTGACGATGGAACAATGGCTCAATTTCTTACAGACAACACTATTATTTTAGGTGACCTTAATGCCAAACATCATCTATGGGGATGTTCTACGCCAAACCCAAGAGGCAAAATACTATCAAACATATTTGACGACAATGCCTTCATGTGCTTAAATGATGGGAATCCTACCCATCATTCCTCTACAGCTATAATACTGCACAAGCCCTTCATATAAGTTTTTACTATCCTGACATTTTCCACAAATGCAAATAGCAAATATTAAAAGGTTTTGAAAGTGATCATTTGCCTAATTTGATAGAAATTAGCACCAAGACCAAAACTAGCTCAATTAAGAAAAATTATGGAACTTCAAAAAGGCTAATATGATATCTTTCGAAAACACCATTATTAAAGCAGCCAAAGTTTCAATACCAAGAGGTTATATTAAGAAATGGATTCCAAATTATACACACCAGGCAAAAATATTCAAACACTTATAACTAAAAGAAATGAACTACAAAAAAGTACACCCAAAACCAAACAAATTGTAGAACTGAACTGAACATTGTGATTGCAAAAATAAAAAGATTATACGTAAATGTGAAAAGGGAAAAATGGAAACAAACTTGTGAAAACCTGAACCCAAGAAACCCAAATACAAAACTTTGGAATTTGGCAAAACAAATTGACAGAGTCCAGCCACAAACTGAAAACACAAATATGATTGAGAATACAGATGGCACACCAGCAACTAATGACAAAATTGCTGCCAATCTTTTAGGTAATTCATATCAAATAAGTAGTAAAATCAAGGTTGAAAAAAGGCCCGAAAGATTATTCATGACTGTAAAAATGTCACCAGCACTCATAATATTTTCCATGAAAAAAATCAATATGAAAGTGCTAGCTTATGCATTAGAAAACACTGACCTAAACAAGACTCCTGGGCCAGATGGAATCCATGGCCGAATGATATCAAACTTGGGCAAATTTGGCAAAGAAAGACTTCTTGATATTTTCAATAACTCCTGGAAAACTGGAAAATTGCCTCAAGACTAAAAATGCAACAATAATTCCCATTAAAAAACTTGACAAATCTGCTGATGACCCAAAAAACTACCGACCTATCTCCCTCACAAATATTTGCTGCAAATTAATGGAAAAAATTATATTCAGACGACTTACCTACCACCCCGACACAAGAAATCTCTTACCAGAAGAACAATATGGATTTAGGAAAGGACATGGGACAATAGTCCAACTCTTATTTTTCACACAAAAGGTAAAAGATGCACAAAACAAAAAGCCAACTAACCACACCATAGCTGCTTTTTAGACCTTACACAAGCTTTTGATAAGGGGTATGGAAAAACAAGTTAATTACAAAATTATACAAACATTTCAAAATTGATGGAAAAGCTATCACTTGGATAAATGATTCCCTTAAAAATATATACATCAGGGTAAAATATAATGGCACTCTATCTAAAACCTTCAAATTGTACCAAGGATTACCACAAGGATCAGTCCTTAGCCCAACTCTCTTCACCCTATTTATTGCAGGCATAGAAGACAAATTTTCACATAAAACCAATATTGGACTTTTCGCTGATGACATTATTCTATGGAGCAGCAACACTAACTGGAAAAAAGCTGAAAGAGATTTGAACAAGACTATTCTCCACCTAGAAAAATTTGCTAATAAACATAAATTAGAATTTAACCCCCAAAAATCTGAAACCTGTCTTTTTACTACCGATAAGAAACTATACAAAATAAGACCAAATATTATTCTGAAAGAACAACAATTGCAATATAATAAACATCCTAAATATCTCGGCTACACCCTGGATCCAGAAATTAACTCCAGTAAACATATTGAAGGAGTTGTTAGAAAAGGAAGAGACCGACTAAAAATCTTGAAATATATTTCAGGAAGAGTGGGGAGCTGAAGCAACAACACTAAAATTAACTTACACATCTCTAATGAGACCTATCTTGGAATATGAATATCAAATCTATGGTACAGCATCTGAAACAAATCTAAAAACACTGAGAAGGATACAACTAAATGCACCTAGAATTATTACAGGTCTTCGAAATACCTGCCCTAATAATATTGTACTTTGCGAGGCAGACATTATGCCCTTAAAGGATAGAATAAGCTACAATCTGCCAAAATATATAAACAAAATCAAGAGTTATGAAAATAAACGCAGAACTTTCAATTACATACTTATTTGGGAACCCAATATAAGACTCAAAAAAGAAGGCCCTCTCCACCTGGCCAAAAGAAATGGATTTTTAAAATATAAAGTGGAAAAATATTATTTAGTTGAAAAAATATCTACAAGCGAACCACTAACAAAATGTTATTTTTAATGCCACTTTAAACGAACCCACCAACAAACAATACCAAAATCCAGAATACTTAAAACAATTATCATTAGAAATAATTAATAAAATTCCTAAAAATGCAATAACCATCTATACCGATGGTAGCAGAGACGAGTTGGGACACACTGGCAGTGGCTCTCTCATTAAAACCACAAATGGCAATGAGAAAATGAACAGAAGAAACCCAGATTTTTGCTCAATCTTCAGATCAGAACTTATAGCCATCTATGAAGTCTTAAAATCCATCAGAAATACTAAACATCACGATTAATGGATTCTTACTCATAGTAGAAGTGCCATACAACACTTGAGTCACACAGGGAAACTTAGAGACAAAGTAAGCAGGAACATAATTGGTTATCTCCAAAAACTCTCAATACCTCAAAAATTCACCTTCAATGGATACCCTTACATGTTAGCATTGAAGGCAATGAAGCTGCTGATGCGCTAGCGAAAAAAGGCACAAAATAGCCCTTGCTACAGAAAAATAAACTTACTTTTAAAGAAATAGAAACAGTAGCTAAAATAAACAAGAACTGGAGGATCCCACTTAAGCACAGTTGGTACACCCTAGAAGCAGATGGCCACCCAGACCTTTCAGTCCACAAGCCGGCATGCGAAGCATGCCCTTCGCTGCTATTCTGTTCAACTCATAAGCCCAGTAACGGTATCCAAGCTAGTGCTTGGACATTGTACCTGGAAACACCACCTCCCAGACAACGTGTCTGGAAGGATTTCTATACCGGTGGCCTTTAATCACAGCAAAATAGGAAACTATCTACTGTGTCCAGCAGGGACCGCGGGGAGGCAGCCCCCGGTCGACTCTGTTCACTCACAGCTGAGGAAAAGCTCAGCTGCCACGTCGTGGGCTTTCTCAAGAAGCTTGCTGTGATTTCTCAGCAACTTACTCTCGATCGCGCCCCTCGCCCTCCTTCTCTCTTCCTGCACACCCACTACCCTTGGACAATCCAAGACGTAGTGGGGTGCATTCACATCCCTTTCTCCATAGACGCAATCAGGGTTTCTCTTAATTTTAAATCTGTGGAGACTTGGGGAAGAGCCCATGTCCCGAACTACCCTAATGAGTTTGTGGGACATTACCTTACAGAGGTACTTGGGTGTTGTTACCCCATTGAATACCTCTCTCCCCTTCACACTGTTCCTCCATCTGTCCAACCATAAGTCCTGGACGTGACCCCTGATCCTCCTATAAACTTCTTTCTTGGTCACTGGGGTCCTCAGTGATCTACCTCTAAAGCATCCTGCCTTAGCGATCCTGTCTGCGAACTCATTACCTTCGATGAGGCTGTGTCTCCTAAACCAAGGGAGCTCCGGAGCCCGCGTCATCATCTCCAGCTCCTGGATTATTTGATGCGCGAGTTGCCCTTTCTCCAGATTGATAACGACGAGGGCCGACATACAATCTGAATAGAGGCGGTCCGGGCTGAAGTTCTTCTCGGCACACACTCTGAGGGCTACCCTGATCGCAACCAGCTCGGCTGAAAAGACCAATTCGTCCACTCTGAGTGCTAAACCTTCTTGGAAGATCGGCTCTCCATTAGTGTATATCACTACCCCAGCTCCAGTATTGGTTCCAGACTTACTACCATCAGTGAAAACCTCCGTGCCAATCCCTGTCGGCCCTCTAGGACTCCAATTCCACTTTGGCAACCACTGCGGACGCTTCCTTGTGTCCCTCTTCGATTCCAGGGCCCCCGCTTAAAGTCCCAGGGCATCTTCCTTTTTCTCCCAGATCTTCTGTCTGATGGTCTCCTCCTCTAGTTTCAATCCCAGGGGAATAAGCCCAGCGAGGACCAAAAAGGCCTCACTGCTGGTAGTGCGATATCTCCCTGTGATTCTGAGTGCCGCTGTCCTCTGCACTCTCTCTAGAGTTGTTGCCACCTTCTGATCCCTGTTTCGGCGCTACCAAGCCCCGGAAGCATATAGCAAGATTGGCTCGACACAGGAGAGGCAGAGGTTCCTAAAAATAGTACCCTCCTTCTCCCCTCCCCCCCCCCCCTGTTGAGGGCCAACCAGGACAGGCCTGCACAACGCCTCCCTGCCTCTCGCCACCATCTCCTCCGCCTGGTATTGCCAACCCATCTTGTCATCAATGACCACCCCCAGGATGGTCATCCTATTGACCAACGCTACCCTCCGTCCTTCCATCCGGATAGCCGGCTTGTGTTCCCATTTGATCCCTTTCCTTTTAGTTCTTATGTCCCTAGGCTTAAAGCTGAGGGCTTTAGTTTTGGAGACATTGAACTTAAGGCCAGATTCATGGGCCCAGATCGAGAAAATTTGGAGAGAAGTTTCAACACACTTCTCAGCCTTTGCTCTCGAAGCAGTCTCAATGATGAGGAACTGGTCGTCAGCATAGAGAACCAGCCTGGCTCCCTCAGGGAGCTCCTCCTGGAAAACGGTGTTTACCAGGATATTCCACAGAATAGGTTCGCAGCAAGAGCCCTGGGGGCAACCCCTAGCACAGTTTCTTTCCAACTTCCGCCCACCAAAACTGAGGCTAATCCGTCTATCCCTCAGGAAGTCACGAATCAAGCTGCACAAATTATCAGGACAACCCATGTCCATCAAATTTCTCATCAACTTGTTCCAGCTCATGGAGTTGAACGCGCCATCAATGTCCAGGGCCACGAAAAGAACCCAAGCACTCTTATTTAAGCCCATCTCAACCCCCTCTAACACCTCGTTCAGAGCTGTGGTTGTGGACTTCCCTTCCCTAAAACCATGTTGGAAAGAGGAAAGGAGCTCATTACTCTCTAGCCAGTGCTTCAGTCGCTGAGCTAGTAGGCTATCCAGGACCTTACCTAGACACACTAGTAAAGAAAGCGGACGATAATCATTAGGAGAATTACCCTTTCTACCAGACTTTTCGAGAAGCACTACTCGGGCAACCTTCCGTGCCTCAGGAAATGTACCAGTGTCCAGGCACTTATTGAATAACCTGGAAAGAAGCGATGGGTGCATCCTTACCAGGGCTTTCACGACCGTGTTATCGATCCCTTCGGGACCAGAAGATTTCCTTTTCCCGAACTTGAAAGCCGTTAGTTTCACCTCATTCTCAGAAAAGGGCGGATCCACCAAACCACAAGTGGTCAGAGAGATCTCGTCCTCTGGTTCCTCGTTTTCGAAGTGCCGATCCAAGTTGTTTTTATTTTGTCTTCTGCTTTCGAGCGAGTAGGTCTAGAACACATTCTCTCTGAATTTTCTCATTGTTGGTGGATGAAACAGCACCAGTGATTATTTTGGCCGCTTTTGCTTTAACACTGTCTAGTCTTACTTTTAGTGATGAGCTTGAGGGAGCCCAGACCGGTGTTGCATATTCCATTATCAGTCTTATTAAGGTGGTATATGTTGTTCTGAGAATTCTGGGTTTTGCTCCCCAATTTGTTCCACATAGCCTTCTCAGAATGTTTAGCTTTCTGATAGCTCTATTTGAGGTGCTAATTATGTGCTATGAAAATTAAAATTCCTCATAAATTATAATTAAAATAATTTTGTTGACATCTTGTCAATACATACACAGTCTGCACTATTAAAAAAAGATAATATGCATTATATACACTATGTACAATGAATATGGCGCCTCTGCCAGCGCTGCAGAGTTTGGTGGAGAATCGCCAGTGGGTCTCCAGCGACACCACGCATTTTGCGATCTACGATGAATACGTAGATCGCGTACTTCGCCGCTTAGGAGATGGTGATGGCGTGGTCCTCGAGACCAACTGGAAAGATCCAGGACTGCAGTATCACACCTGGGTATTATGGATTTCTAATTTTATCAATTATTTGTTTGTTTATGCTTATTTTGTGGTTATATTTATGCCTTTTTCCCTGGGAGTGGAGAAGACGCATAGGTTTGGTTTTATTGGGTTTATGGTCATTTGGAGTTCCATTGTCCACTTCTCCAGTCCTCTCATTGATGTCTTCAGTATCTTTTACGATTTTTCTATGCTGCTACTTGTGTGCCATATGGCTTTATCATCTGCATAACAGGCAACCTTTGTGTCTTCAGTGAGGTAAGGATCTATGTCGTTAATATATAGCAGATAGAGTAGAGGACTGAGCACAGATCCCTGAGGTACACCAACCCATGTTCTTCCTTCCTTGGAAAATTCTCCATTGACCCGAACCTTTAACCTTCTTCCCCTTAAGAAGTCTGCAATCCAGATTAAGGTTTTTCCTCTTACTTCGATGTTGTGCAGCTTTTCACATAATTTCTCCCTCCACACTCGATCAAAAGCTGAGGTCATATCAAGGAATATAGCCGTGGTCTTCTTTGGCGGTTTTTCCCGGAAAGAATCTATTATTGATTGACAGAAGTAGAACAGTTGATCAGTTGTACAGTGCTGGGATCTATAGGCCGTTTGGTAGAGGTTTATTTTATTATATTTTGTGAGCCAGACTATGAGCCTAGAGTGGATAATTCGTTCTGGTATTTTACAAAGTAGGCTGGCGAGAGCAATTGGCCGATAGTTCTTGTATTCCTTGGCATCTTTGTTTGGCTTCAGTATTGGCACTATAATTGATATCTTCCAATTCTTTGGTAGTTTACCAGTTTGCCATGAAATGTTCAGTATTCGTAGGAGTTGATTATTAGCTTTGACTTCAAAGTGTTTAATCATTTGACCAAAGATTAGATTATCTCTTGGTGACTTCTTGGATTTTTTATTGATGAGTTTAGCTCATTCAGTGTGAAGTCTCTCGAGAAAATATTTTGTTGATGGAAGTTTCGTGCTTGTTTAACTAACTGGTTTATATTATTTTTAGAGTCCTGTCTTCATTCGTATAGTTGAGAATGGAAGTGCTTGAAAGATATTCAGCAATTATGTCAGCCATCTGTTTGTTCTCGTTCTCGCTGTTCTATTCATATCGGTTAGAGTATTGGAGGATTGGTGTTGGTTTTGATTGTTCTCTAACACTCTAATTATATTCCAGTGTTGGCTGTCCTTTCTTTGATCCATTTTTTTCGCAGAATTCTGCCATTTTTCTTGTTTGAATATCCAAATTTCTTGTTATATTTTGTGAATAATTTCAATGAGTTCCTTTCTGTTTTATTTGTTTTAAGAAGTCCATTGATATTGTCTCTCTCTCTGAAATCATTGCCTCGATGTTGTGGTCCTTCCAGTAAGGTATCCACAGGTCTTTACGTCTACCTCTAGTTATCGATGCTCTTTTGCAGCTTTTTAAATGTTCGAAGAGAATTTTTCCAAGCTTTTGTCAAGCGTTCTGTAATTCAATTTTTCGTTGCACAGTTCTTCAAATTTTTCTGTGAATTTTTTTCAAGTCGGCTTTCCTAAAGTTCCATGTTCTTATATTCTAATGGACATTCTCAATATTGAAGTTTAGGGTTGTTAAAATTGGTCTGTGGTCACTGATTGCACCTCTCAGGATTTTCCATTGTGTTGTGGGTGCGATGTTGTAATTTATCGCTGTGATGTCTATTGCGGATTCTGCGCCTGTGGACTTAGATAGATAGGTGTTCTCTCCGTTATTTAACGGTGTAAGGTCGAGGTCGGTTAGCATGTCCTCAACCTACTGACTTTTGTTATCCTGGACAGGTGATCCCCGAAATTAACTTTTGGCGTTAAATTCGCCGAAGTATGATTGTGATATCCGAAGAAGCTTCACTTCATGTCTCTATTGTGTGTGCCCATACAAAATGCAAAGATTTCACGAGCTGAAAGTTGGCGATTTTGAGATGCGTCAAGAATTCGCTGCATGGGTTTTCCGGCAAATTGATATTGATGAAAACTGGCTGTCGAATGTTCTGTGGACAGATGATGCTCACTTTCTCTAAACGGAGAAATCAACATTCAAAACAGCCGCATTTGGGCAACAGAAAACCCTAGGATTTTCACAGAAATGCCACTTTACCAGCCTAGAGTTACAGTTTTGTGTGGGTTCACTTCTTTTATTATTGGGTCATTTTTCTTTGAAAAATCAATGGAAGAACTTTTAAAACCGTTTTTGTAACTGGTGAACGTTTTGAGAAAAGGGTATTCCCATATTGCAGGGTAAAAGCACTAAGCGAAATAACATTCATGAAAGATGGAGGACCTTCTCATATCTCCCGAGGTGCCAAACAATTGCTGAAGGATACGTTCGGTGAAAATCGTGAGATAGGTCGCCACTTTATATACCAGTGGCCTCCAAGATCAATAGACTTGACGCCTTGCAATTTTTGTTTATGGGGATACATTAAATCGTGTGTTTATCGATGCTGGCCTACCACATTGGCCATGTTGAAGGCTTCTATCAGATGGCACGCTTTATCAATTTAACAGATATGTTATTTAATGCTGTCCATTCTGTCATTTATCGTCTGCAGGCGGTGATTGAGAATGAAGGGTGCCACATTGAGCAAGGATTGTAACCTAATACAAGAGAGAAGGCAGTTACCTCATGTGTTGTATAAGCCGCCATGTATTATATTATCTATCAATATTTTGCAGCTCTTTGTTTTGGGATATGGGGATAATAAATGCTGTACTCACATCTTGACTCTTTTTTTGTAAACAGTAATATTTTGTTTGTCATTTGCTCACATATTATGTCGTGCAAACCAGAGTGTTATAACTTCTCGAATAACACTGGTACACACAATTTTACCCCTTATGTTTAGTTTTTCGCTTTACGCTCATTAGAAGAAATACATAGATAATAGATAACATAGAAATACATACATAAGAAATACATGTAGCATAAGGAATATTTTCTGTACACCAATAACTTTAGAAATTTTGTGAAAAAAAATAATACAAAATGATTTTACTACCACGTTTTTCAACGCAAAATGGTCGATTTAAAATTTATTTTTATTTGAGGGGACACATTTTTAAAATTGTGTACAGTATAATAAACTATGATAACATTTGACAAGCCCATAGGATATTTGGAATAAAGTACGACAAATGTATTTTGTCACTCCCCTCTATATTTCATTTGTTGGATCATGACAAATATCCAGTTAAATAGTCAAGGGTCGCCAATCAGTCAAGAAACTACACATTTCTTATAGCAAGAAATCCTATTAATAGTGCCATCATAATTTTTGGTACTATATTAACATTTCAAAAATTCGTGTATTGATATCAGCAGTGTTTTTCAAACATTCAATCTATTTCACAAAACCTCATATAAAAATAAATATTTTGCTACATGTTTTAATTTGCATTTACCTATTTTACATATCTCTGATTGTATTTAAAATCGTTAAACAATTCTTCATACTTTTGGCGAAGTGGTGTTTTATTAATTTGTTATTTGATATTATTAGGGTTCTTTCCTGGTATTCAAAAAGGAAAAATACGTGTCGATCAGTTATATTTTTCAATTCATCAAACAATTTGACCGCTGAATCTCTGATTCTGGTAGAGCGCCATCTGGCGAATAAAATTGTAACTAAAATCAATTTCGAAATTTTCATTATTTGCCATAAAAAATCCCATTGCATCCTGATTACAATGGTGTTTACCGCATTGCTCTAGCGCAAATATTCGCGGAGTTATTAATTTTTAAAATAGTGCGGGACTTTTGGATCACCCTGTATATGGATACATGATGTAGGATATTACGGAATTGCTCTGGAATAAATAGTTTCCTGTTGATACTGTTCTAGTCCATCGATCCTCAAATTCCTCTTAGTAGAGGTGGGCAAGTGAATCGAGAATCGATTCTTTTGATTCACTCATTCGAAAGAGCGCTCTTCGATTCGATTCCCGAAGAAGAATCACGGTTCTTCTGACTCCCACTCCTTTCAATTCTCGGGAATCGAAGAATCGAAAGAATCGAAGAATCGAAAGAATCGAAAGAATCGAAAGAATCGAAGAATCGAAAGAATCGAAAGAATCGAAGAATCTAAAGAATCGGAAGAATCGAAGATTGGAAGACGATTCATTCGGGAATCGAATCGGTAGCAAGTTCCCGATCTGATTCTGAACTGATTCTCTTCGTTCTTTGATTCTTTCAACTCCTCGATTCTCCTGTTCACGAGTCACGCATGTTATCAATATAAATAATTGGATATTAAAACATTAAATTTATTTGATGCGTGTTATTTATTGATAGTCTATATAGATAATACCGTAACAGTGTTTTCCATTGTAAAGTCCTGAGCTATCTCCTCCGAAGATTCTGAACTACACATAACGATCTATATACCAAAATTTTCGTTATTTTTTTCTTCGTATGATAGGCCTGTTTTTATTTTCCTAATGTTAACAGTTATTTTTATTTTTTAATTTACTCTATTTTACAATCGTAGATTTTTTGCATTTATCATCATCTATTATTTTGTCTTGAAAGCGCGTTCTTTTGTTTTGTATATTTGTAATTATATTTTGTAAGTATAAGTTTTTTTCCCCTTTTGGCATTTTGGAAATAAAATACTAAAAAAAAATGCTTTTGTGCTTTACATGACCGTTTTATTCGATTTGATAGATTTATTTATTTTCAATTTGTTAGATTTTGCAATCGTAGATCTTTTGCCTTCAAATGTTGTTTTTTTAATTGTTATTTTTAAAACACGTTATTTTTTATTATTACACCTTTTGCTAATTTCTAATATATATTTTGTACAGCAATGCCTTTATGGTTTTTTTTAAAATAAAGTGCTAAAAAAAATGCTTTTTGCTTCACATGGCCGTTTTATTTTTATTTTGAAATAAAATACTAAAAAAATGCTTTTGTGCTTTACATGACCGTTTTATTTTATTTTATTAGATTTAATAGATTTATTTATTTTCAATTTGTTAGATTTTGCAATCGTAGATCTTTTGCCTTCAAATGTTGTTTTTTTAATTGTTATTTTTAAAACACGTTATTTTTTATTATTACCTTTTGCTAATTTCTAATATATATTTTGTACAGCAATGTCTTTATGGTCTTTTGAAAATAAAGTGCTAAAAAAATGCTTTTTGCTTCACATGGCATTGTATTTCTGATTAAATTAATTTGTGGGTTCTTTGTTATAGTTTTTAATTTTAAATGTTATATGATACATACAATTTTCTACATTTTTGCACTGTGCAATTTAATATGTTGTTTATATTGAGATCTTTTAAATTAAATTTATTTTGACATGTATTTGCTCAACTTGGTTTTTAGTTTAGCTTTTTTTTCAGCGGCTTCTGTATCATGCCTCGCAGAGGCCGTGGAAGACTCGCTCTCCAGTCCAGGCGCGCTTATATGACTCGCCGCAGGAACAACGCCCCTAATCCTATTTCTCCTGTTCCCACTGAATATTTTATTGGGGGCCTCGATATAGTCTGCCCTTACTGCTCAGCCCTTCATTTCCCTGGCGAAACTGTTGGTAGCTCCTGCTGCCACAAAGGGAAAGTTATTCTTCCTACTTTGTCCTCCTTTCCATATGAAATGATGGAATTGATGACTTCAAACAGTGTGGAGGCTAAGTACTTCCAGACCAACATTCGGAGCTACAACAGCTCTTTGGCATTTGCCTCCATGGGTGCGCAGGTTGATGTCTTTTCTGGACAGGGGCCTTTTTTTTTTTATAGAATCCATGGACAGATCTATCATTTGACTGGGCCCCTTCATCCTCATGAAAACAGAACCCCGTCTTATGCCCAACTTTATATTTTGGATTCTGAGGCTGCAAATAATACACGCATTGCAGCATCTAGGCCTTTGGAATGCCATCCTGGTATATTGACTCTTTTAGATTCTGTGCTTAGGCGTGTGAATCCGTATACTTCTGCTTACAGGCAGATGCACCAGGTGGAACTAGCTGAGGAACACCGGGCTCGCATTGAGAACCGGCAAATGTGTCAGGTTCAGATGCTCATCCGGCAAAATCATTGTAGAGATCTTCGCCGATATAATGCGCCAAGTGTAAGTGAAGTTGCGGCCATTTTTGTTGATCAAGATGGCCATGTACCTTCTAACAGAGATATTGCTGTTTTTCCGCATGACCGTGGTTTAGTGCGTATTTCTCCACTTAATCCTAACTGTGACCCAATGAAATACCCTCTTTTATTTCCTGCCGGTGATCCTGGTTGGGCAGTAGGAATCTTACATGAAGAAAACATGCGCACAAGCACTAGAAACCATGTTACCATGCTTCAGTTCTATAGTTATAGGTTGGCCATCAGACCTGGCTTTTCGCCCATTCACTATGGCAGGAGACTATTTCAGCAATATGTTGTTGATGCCTATGTTAAAACAGAGGGCAATCGCCTGAACTATATTCGCCAAAATCAGTCCCTGCTTAGGGTGGAGTTATATCAAGGTCTGATGGATTATATCCATGAACAGGAACATTCTCGGGGTGTGCGAATAGGCCGTATTTTTATTCTTCCATCTTCCTTTCCTGGGAGTTCCCGGGCCATGCAACAAAACTATCAGGATGCGATGGCCATTGTTAGAAAGTTTGGAAGACCTGACCTATTCGTGACATTTACCTGTAACCCACGTTGGACTGACATTGTTGAAAATCTTCTTCCTAACCAGAATCCTTCTGATAGACCGGATCTGGTGGCTAGAGTTTTCAATCTCAAGTTACAACAATTACTGCGCGAGATTGTTAGTCAGCATGTATTGGGAGTGGTCATTGCTCGGGTGCATGTTGTTGAGTTCCAAAAACGCGGTTTACCGCATGCCCACATGCTGTTTATGCTTAGAGAAGAAGACAAGCCTAGAGACAGGGATGCCATTGACAGATTGGTTTGTGCAGAAATTCCTAGCCCTACTATGCAGGTTCAGCTGTATGACATGGTTCGTAAACATATGATCCATGGTCCTTGTGGAAACTTCAATCTTCACTCACCATGCATGTCTGATGGCAAGTGTACTAAAGACTTCCCTAAATCATTCCTGCAGCTGACTGAGGCTAACAATAATGGCTATCCTCGCTACAGACGTCGAGATGACGGCCAGACATTAGTTGTGGGCACTCACGAGGTGGATAACCGCTGGGTTGTTCCCTATAACCCCTATCTGCTGGTTAGGTTCAATGCTCACATTAATGTGGAGGTCTGTGCCTCTGTGAAAAGTGTCAAATATCTTTTCAAGTATGTATATAAGGGACACGACAGGGCTGAGGTGGAAGTGTCTGTTGGAGAATTAGATATGGAAAGCAGGGCACATGATGAAATCAAAAACTTTCTTGACGCTCGGTATGTAAGTGCTCCTGAGGCAATGTGGCGAATGTTTGAATATCGCTTGCATGCTCACTCGCATACCATATGTCGCTTAGCTGTTCATCTACCTAATTTTCAATCTGTCTTTTTTGTTGAAGGTAGTGAAGAACAGGCTCTTGAAAATGCCTCACGCAGACGCACAACTCTGACTGCCTGGTTTCAGCTCAATTGTGTTAATGTATCCGCAAGATCACTTTTATATGGAGACATACCTTCCGCTTATGTTTTCAGGCAGAATCAATGGAGTGCTAGAGTTCGGGGTGGGGCTTTGTGCATTGGACGTATGTGTTCAGTGAATCCTAAAGATTCTGAGCGTTACCACCTCCGGCTTCTACTATTACATGTTGCAGGTGCTCAGAGTTTTGAAGATTTGCGAACTGTGGATGATATTGTTTGCTCCACTTTTAAAGAGGCTGCCCAGCGCCGTGGATTATTGGCTGATGATTCTGAATGGGATGCATGCTTAGCTGAGGCGGCTTTGTTCCAAATGCCTTGTCAACTGCGGCAGCTCTTTGCGACAATTCTCATCTACAATAATCCTACCGACCCTGTATCACTGTGGACCAAATACAAGGGGTATCTTAGTGAGGACTTTTCTCGTGCAACATCTGACGCAGCTGCTGAACAGATGACTCTCAGAGAGCTTGAATTCCAGCTGAGAGAAAATCGCCTCAGTTGCCACCATTATGGACTTCCTGCACCCCTAACCCCACTTCTTGATTCAGGAGAGGATCACCTTGATGTTAATGCAGAGCTGCAAATTGGGACAGAAATGTATAGGTCCCTTACACCAGATCAAAAGTCAATAGTTGACACAATTGTTGATTCCCTCAATTTAAATCCACGTTGCTTTTTTATTGATGGGCCTAGTGGTACGGGCAAGACTTATGTTTATAACACCCTAATTCATTGTGTTAGAGCCGTTGGAAAAATTGTCATTCCGCTGGCCTCCACTGGAATAGCGGCTACCCTTTTGTCAGGTGGCCAGACTGTCCATTCCAGGTTTAAGCTGCCGATTCCCTTGCTTGAGAATTCTGTAGCTGCGATCTCGGCCAATAGTTCTGAGGCTGAGCTTATTCGTAGATCATCTTTAATTATTTGGGATGAGGCTCCTATGGCACACTGTTTTTAGGCTAAACCCGGGGCGTTGCCGGGTCACTCGGCTAGAAATAATGGCTGTATTTGCTATATTTTCTTTTAATATTTGTTTTCTTTTTTTTTTTTAATATAATTTTTTAATGTTTTCACCAATGCCTATAGTTTCTCACCTGAAAGCAATTTTTTGTATTATTTGTTCATTCATAAAATATTTATTATTATTTTGACTTTTGGCCGGTGGAAGGCTGGGTAAACCGTTTGGTTTTCGACCAGTAGGACCCGGGTTCGATTCCCACATTGGGCACTTTTTTCTGTTAAAAAAAAATGCTCCAATGGCCCCCGATTCTTGCAAAAGTCCAACCCCACCAGCGAGTGCAAGTAACCAAACGGGGCTCTGGCATTTGTAAGTGCAAAGTCAAACTGCTTTTCACATGTGTAGACATGTGGTGCGCTTACAGTAAAAGCAGTCGCTAACTACCCACCATGATTATCATGGCCTGTACCACGTGTACTAGGGATAAGCAAAAAAAAAAAACTATTTTCCCCAGTGCTCTATACATTGATTTAGGATCTTTGCAATGGCACACATATGGTTATCCTGCCCATTCGCAGGCCTTTAGGGTAAACCTGGGGCTTTGCCCAGGTCACTCGGCTAGAAATGCAGTTTTTAGTGAGGTCCATTAAATGAATTTATTCCTTTTATGTTATCTTATTTTCTATATTGAAAAGTTAATAAATATGAAAAAAAAATAAAAATGTTTAAGAATATTATTAAAAAAGAATCATGAAGATATTTTAAAGGAGTCCTTTAGGGATGTCTGTTTTTGCACTTATGATTCCAGAGTTACATGGTCCAGTGGGCCGTATGAAAATCGAGTTGTTCATATAATAACATGTTTAAAAAATGCTATTTTCTTTTAATGTAATCTATATAGCTTGAAATAAATAAAAATAATGGCTGCTTGAACTCGGTCGCATGTGACATTTTACAGGTACATTGGGACAGCTGACATTCCCCCCCAACCCAACCCACTGATAAATAGGCAAGAAGGTATGGGAAAAGATCCCAGTAGACGCGAATTCGCGTTGGTAGCCTACAATTTTATGTTAATTTTTAGAAATCAGGGACATGAATTCGCATCCTTTAGGCTTGACACCCTATAAGTGAGGATATGAATTTGCGTTATATGGGTTCAAAATGTTTCGTTGCTCGCATCTATAATACCTTTTTTTTTTAGTAAAGTTGTAAGTAAACATCAATCGTCGAAATTTGCATTTTAAAATGGTTGAATTATCAGAAGTGGTGAATAATTAATATTGTCGAATTACCGTTTGTTATTTGATAGGCCAGAGATTGGGAAATCAAATCAAGGTCGAATTATCGCAAGGTGTCGAATTATCGGTATTGTCGAATTACTGTTTGTAATTTCATAGGTTCTGGAAATCAAAACATGGTCGAATTAACGAATTTATACTTAGAAAGTATTTTTACTTATCCTCACTTGAAATGCTGCTTCTAGGAAATCGGAATATACCCATTGCGATTTTTAAGCCACCATCTATACTTTTAAAGTTTCTGCAGGCCCTTTGGGTAAACCCTGGGCGTTGCCCGGGTCACTCGGCTAGTATATATATATACATTTTACTAACAAAACATTAAAAACAATAATTGAACATTTTAAAAAAATCCATTTTAACTTTTCGAATTTGTAGATTGTATAGGAAATATAATCTTTAATATTATAATTGTTGTAAGATTTAGGTACTTACAGCTTGTAGGAAGGCATGAGGACATTGAGGATTATATGATAATAATCTTTATTATCCATTTAGTAAGAAAAGCAAAGTTATGGTAGCGAACAGTTATTGAAGTATAGAGAAGAAGGTAAACAAACAGTTGTGATGATGATAGGTCCAGTGTGGCGCTAGCTGTCGTAGCATTCAGTTATCCAACAAATCCCCGGCATGAATGTGGAGACATCACGAGGTTGTAGCGTAACTTCTCAAATGTCGGCCTTGGTAGCGGCTTGGTCAGAATGTCCGCCTTCATGTCGCCAGTGGGGCAGTAGACCATTTTTATCACTGTCTTCTTCTGAAGATCCTTCAGGTGATGGATCTTGGTTGCGATGTGCTTGGTTCTAGAAGACACTTTTTCGGATGAACATATCTTGAGTCATGATTGATTGTCTTGGTGGAAGTAGATTTGAGCTTTCTGTTCCAGTTCGAGATCCTTTAGCAAGTCGAGAAGCCATAACAGTTCTTGTGAGGCTTCAGCTGCGGAGATAAGTTCCGCTTCGGTGGATGAGAGAGATACGCAACCTTGTTTCCCAGTCATCCATGAGATGGGGTTTGAACCCAGTAGGAACAAGTTTCCGCTTAGTGATTTTCTGTCGGTGTTGTCGCTTGCCCATGTGGCATCGCTGTATGCTTCCAGCGTGGGAGGTTTTTGGTTAGATATGCGTAGCTCGAGTTCTTTAGTAGTTTTTAGATATCTTACGATTCTTTTTGCTGCATTCCAGTCACAATTTCTAGGATTCTGGTTTCTGCTGCTAAGTATGCAGACTGGAGCTGCGATATCTGGTCTGGATACTACGCTTAGGTACAATAGTGAGCCTATCAGTTGTTGGTATTGGACGTTGTTTGGTAGAAGTTTTTCATCAGATATACCGGGGTATCCGCTTTCCATGTGAGTGAAAGTAGGTTTCGCTTCTTGGAGATTGTACCTTTCAACTAATTCTTGGATTTTATTCTTTTGGCTCAGAAGGAGTTCACCTTCTCTGTTCCTTGAGATTTCTATACCAATGAATTGAGTGGGGTCTCCAAGGTTCTTTATTTCGAATTCTTTTTCGAGAGTTTTTACAGTGTTTTGGATGATTATCTCGGAATCGCTTGCGAGGAGCATGTCATCCACATATAGAATCAAGTAGATGGAATGGTTTTCTTCATTCTTGGTGAATAGGCATGGGTCTACAATGCTCTGTTTGAAGTTATTTTTAATTAGAGTGCTTGCAATTTTTGTGTTCCAAGATCTTCCAGCTTGTTTTAGACCGTAAATTGCCTTCTTTAGTTTGCAGACTTTGTTTGTTTGTTTTGTATGGAGTCCTTCTGGGAGCTCCATGTAGAGTTCTTTATCTAGGTCGCCGTGTAGGAACGCTGTCTTCACATCGAGGTGGATCACTTGCATCCCTTTGTAGACTGATGCAGCTAGGAAGGCTCTAATTGTAGAATGCTTCACAATTGGTGCAAAGGTTTCTTCGTAGTCTCGGCCAAATTTCTGATTGAACCCTTTTGCTACGAGTCTGGCTTTGTACCGCTCTATTTCTCCTTTGGAATTGAGTTTTTGTTTATAGGTCCATTTACATCCTATGATCTTCTTGTCCTTAGGTAGAGGGGTTAGTTCCCAGACATGGTTCTTCTCAAGAGAATTTAGTTCTTCGTTCATTGCTTGTAGCCATTTTTCTCTTTCTATTTTTGGTAATTGTAGGACTTCCGAGTAGCTGGTGGGTGTCGGAATGTCTTGAGCTTCAGTTTTGTACAGCATGTAGTCATTTCTTATGGGAGGTATTCCCTTTGTTGGTCTCGTGGATCTTCTTTGTGTGACCACTTGTGTTCCTGTGCTTGTACCGGGTTGAATGTAATCCTCGGTTTCTGAGTCCTCAAGGTTTTCGGATTGTGTTCCTGGTTCCTGACTTTCCTCTGCATTACCAATATGATTGGAGGAAGTTAGATCTGTACTTAGTACTTGTGGTGAAGTTGTTTTTGTGGAAGCGTGGTGAAACCCATTTTCTTTTTCTATAAATTTTACGGATCTGCTGATTGTGATGTTGTCTGTATCGTGCAGGATTCTGTATCCTTTGTTTCGATCATCGTATCCAAGAAAGATCCCTTCGATAACTTTGCTATCCAACTTGTTTCTTTTTATCTTGGGAATATAGGCGAAGGCTTTACATCCGAATCTTTTTAGATGCTTCAGACTGGGCTTCCTGTTGGTCCATAGTTCAAATGGAGTCTTGTCTGTAGCTTTCGAGGGTATTCGGTTGTGTAGGTAATTAGCTGTGGTAACCGCTTCCGCCCATAGAGATTGTGGGAGTCCTGAGTCAAACAGCATGCATCTTGTCATCTCCATTAGTGATCGATTTTTCCTTTCGGCTACTCCGTTCTGGGCTGGTGAGTAGGGGACTGTTAGCTGATGTTTGATTCCGCTTTGGTTCAGGAAATCTTCGACTTGTCGGTTTACGTACTCACGACCGTTGTCTGTCCGTATGGTTTGGATATTTTTTCCAAATTCCGTGTGTGCTGAGATGACGTAGTCTTTTATTTTTTCATAGGCTTCGTCTTTTCCTTTCAGGAGGTAGACCTTTGTGTATCTGCTGTAGTCATCAGTGAAGGTGATGAAGTATCTCTTACCGCTGAGAGAGTTAGTTGGTAATGGACCGCAGATATCACTGTGGACAAGTTGAAGCGTTTCAGTTGCTCTGTACTCTGTCTTCTTTGGAAATGGGGTTTCGGTGAGTTTTCCTTGAATGCACTGAACGCAGTCTGTGCTGTGCGAACAGTTATTTAGACTTAGTCCTCTTGCTAGGTTCTCATTTCGAATCTTCTTAATTGATTCTATATATCTGTGTCCTAGTCTGTCGTGCCAGAGCATGAGGCAATTTTTGTTCTTGCAGTGGTTTTGTTTTGCTACATTTGCTTTGAATGTGCGAGTTTGGGGGTTGTCATCCAGGTGGAGTCGGTATATACCATTGTCAAGTATACCGTTCGCGAGGGCTGTGTTGTCTCTTTCGATGGTACACCAATCTCTTTTGAACGTCACTTTACATCCGTTGGAGGTGGCCGCACTCACTGACAGAAGGTTGTCTGTTAGTTCCGGGATGTAGAGAACTTTTGTGAGAAGTAAGGTGTCAGTCTTTCCTTGGGGTGTGATGACTTTGATTTCTCCTTGTCCTATCCCTTTGACCTGCAGCTTATTGCCATTAGCAACCACAACATTTTGTGTTTGTTCTCTGTTAAGTTCAGTGAAGAAGCTTTCGTCGTACGCCATATGAGATGTGGCTCCAGAGTCGATGAACCAGTTGTGTACACTTGCTTCTCGTTGAGTGCAATTGAGAGCTTTTGGGTTAGGTCCTTT
Source organism: Cordylochernes scorpioides (assembly GCA_030710605.1). Taxonomy (NCBI): domain Eukaryota; kingdom Metazoa; phylum Arthropoda; class Arachnida; order Pseudoscorpiones; family Chernetidae; genus Cordylochernes; species Cordylochernes scorpioides. The sequence goes on from CP092876.1 coordinate 77,430,119, forward strand.
TGTTGTTCTCTGATTTGTTGATTGTTCTTGGGTGACACTCGACTGATTTGTGTACTTTGGTACGTTTCCTCTTCTGAAGTTTTCATATTTGTACTCTTTGTTGCTGTTGTTTCGCTTTTGATAGTGCCAACATTCTTCTTTGGAGTGGTTTGGTTTGTGGCAGAAAGAACAGAATTTCTTCTCTTTTTCTCTTCTTTGGCTTGAAGCTCCGTGGAGGCTTTTTAAGGCTTTTGATGCGGTGCTTTCGTCTTTCGAGCTTTCTACTCTGCGTGTGTGTTCATCAAGGAGTTTGTTCTTGGTAAATTCAAGCGTTAGCTCGTCATCAGGCCTTGATTCCAACATCGTGATGAGATTGGAGTAGCTCTTTGGAAGCGAGCAAAGCAGTATAGCCGTGATGTGAGAGTCCCTTAGTGTTTCGCCAATGGTTCGCAGTTTGTCAACAAGTTCCATCATGGTAGTGATGTGCTGTTGCATGTCTTTGTCTTCTTCGAGTTTTAAGCTGTATAGCTTCCTTAGCAAATAAATTTTTCCTGAGAGTGTTTTTCTTTCATAGATGTTTTTAAGAGTGTCCCAGGTAGCTTTGGCTGTTAGTAGGTTTTTGACATGCACTATTTGTGAGTCGGCGATGCTTAGATTAATGATAGCTCTAGCTTTTGAGTCTTTCTTTTTCCATTCGATTTTAGGTTCATCTGGAATATTTTCGGTGACAACTTCCCAAAGATCTTCCTTTTGCAAGAGCATTTCAATTTTGAAAGACCATAGTGAGTAGTTATAGCCGTCGAGCTTATTTAGGGTTACATCGTGGCTCGGGAGTGACGCCATTTTTGCTAAGCCTTTTTTCTTTGTCTTAACTCGTTAGTTGAATTTCATGCAATATTCAGTCTCATAATCTAATTGTTGTAAGATTTAGGTACTTACAGCTTGTAGGAAGGCATGAGGACATTGAGGATTATATGATAATAATCTTTATTATCCATTTAGTAAGAAAAGCAAAGTTATGGTAGCGAACAGTTATTGAAGTATAGAGAAGAAGGTAAACAAACAGTTGTGATGATGATAGGTCCAGTGTGGCGCTAGCTGTCGTAGCATTCAGTTATCCAACAATAATATATTTCCTATACAATCTACAAATTCGAAAAGTTGAAATGAATTTTTTAAAAATATATTCTCTATATTCTGAATATATTTGTTATATATATGTTTAAATATCTTATTATTTTTTAAAGCTCAATACTCAATTTTAAACGCCAATCTTTTGTATACATATTACATTTTGTACCGGAATTATTTAATTATCCTCAAAAATATATTTAAAAATCGAAAAATAGCGCAATTAGCTCGACGTTAGTGTCATGCTCGGCCATTAATTAAATTATTTTAAAAAGCAATTTTTCAATTTATATTTATATTAGACGCTCAAATTTGAAGTTTTATATTTCGAAATATATGTGAGGCAATATATTAGCCACATAATTTGATAATATAAATATACATAATTTACTTTCGAAATTTGGTTATTTATATATTTTTCTCTCTCTCTCTACTCTGGTCGCCATCTTTATTAATCTACACACATTTTTACAATTAAATGGTACATTGTGTAAACATACATTATTAATAAAGGGTTGGATGGATTGCGCCTTACAAATCACATTATTCTATATACAGTGTACTGGAAAAATAGTGGATGGGTATTGTCCTTTGCAAATTACATCACTTTTTATACAGTATTCTAGAAGAATGGTGGATGGGTATTGTCCTTTGCAATTTACATCACTTTTTATACAGTATTCTACTAGTGTGGTGAGGGGATATAGTTCTTTATATTATTACATATATATTTCTACGCTAAAGATTTTAATGGGCTATATAAAAACATTCATTTGTACATTGTGGATATAAGACCAAACTAAACAATGTATAGTATATATATATACCTTAATACATATTTTGAATCCTGAGCATCATAGCTAAGTGGCTGCATTATATATTTTTTATTTTAAAAGACTTTCCTAATTATAAGGAAACAAAATTTACATTGTCTTTTGTAGCCCTAGTCGATGAAAAGTTGCAACGGTCGGTGGATAACCCTATACATATATAAAAAATGCTTTTATTCAAGTCAGTAAATATTTCTATATAAATATCTAGATTAATTAATTTATCGATCGGTGCATATTTCCTTTAAATCGATTTATTTGGTTATTTAGCTGTACAAGCGTACAAGGAAATAAAATCCTATTTATTCAATACACAAATAAAACACTATTTTTGGAATGGAAATTTTTGTTTTTCCTTTTTTTTATGATTAAACCCTTCTCATAAATTAACAAAAATAGGTAAAAGGATAGCATTTTGTCAATTAATATATAATGAAGTGTAAAAAAACGTTGTACACATTGGGACTATTTTAATACCGTGCATAACTGGAGTACACAAAGGGACTATTTTTTTGGCGGAGGCATACACAATCCGGTCGAGTTCCGGTAGATGAGTATCTCACCCAAACGAATTATAATGTATTGAATATATAGATATTGTATAAACATAACTCAATAAACATTTTTAATATTAATTTTACACCTGACCCGCGAGCATCACGCTACATTATCTAACTGGTAAGTATTGCAGATTAATATTTTTGTTTATTAATTATATAATTATTTGAATAAGTAAAATTAATGGTAATATTCCTTAATTGTAAAGCATTTCAACAATTCAAACAAGCGAGATTATGACTCGAGTTTTAAACTTTAGTTTAACTTTTTGGGCAAATCAACATCACCGTGGCCCCAGATTTGAAAATGTTTGATATTATGTTAAATTGAATGTTTGATATTGTGTTAAATTTGTTCGGTTAGCGTAAAAAGTAAATATGTTAAAACATTATTATTATGTTTACAGAAATGGCAAGTCCTTCCAGTTCACGGTCAGATATATGGTATCATTTTGAGAAGGTTAAAACTAAAACGGGTACCAAAGGAAAATGTCGTTATTGCCAGAACGAAATAGCAATTACAGGTGGAGCAACGAGTAACTTGAAGAGGCACCTATCCAAGAAGCACGTTACGGTTCCTATAGAGCGTCACGAAGCCCAACAAGAAAACAGGTCTCGATCTCGCTCGGTATTCGCATCCATTTCAGAAGAGGAAGTAGATAATACTTTTAAACAACCACTCGTGCATGATTCGCCTTCTCTTGCCAGTACCTCATCATTGTCAAGCTCTCCAACTATTTCTCTGTCACCTTCTGCACTTTCTACTCCAGTCCCTCAGAGGCAGAACTCTCAAGCCTCTATGACAAGTTTTGTGGATGTATCAAGGCCCATACCACTAAATAGGAGCCGACAAATAGATATTCAACTATTGAAAATTATTTGTTCGGAATATCATCCTTTTAGTTTAGTTGAAGATAAAGAATTTAAAGCCTTTGTAAATATGCTATGCCCAACATACAAATTACCCAGCCGGAAATCTCTATCAAACGGACTTCTGATTTCGATTCACGACTCCCTTGTCGTAAAAATTACAGGAATGTTGGAAGAAGCATATGCTGTATGCCTGACATGTGATGGCTGGACTAACATAAATACCACCAGTTTTTATGCCATTACTGCACACTTCATAGACTACACAACAAAATTAAATTCCATTCTTCTCGAATGTTCAGAGTTTCCTCAAAAACATACTGCAGAAAATATATCATCGTGGATTCTTGGTGTAACCAAAAATTCAAACTTGATTTTAAAACGGTCGCTGTGGTGACTGACAATGTCCCTAATATCAAAGCTGCAATAAAAACCTTGGGGCTACCTCACCTATCTTGTTTTGCCCACAGTCTTAACTTGGTAGTTCAGAGGTCCATTAATGAGAGTATAAAATCCGCGATAGATAAGGTAAAATCTATCGTACAATTTTTTAAACAGAGTTCCCACGCAATGGCCAAATTAAGAGAAATGCAAGCTAATCTCTCCAAAAAACCATTGAAGTTAAAACAAGACGTTCCAACACGTTGGAATTCAACGTATGAGATGTTAGACCGCATCATGAAAAATCGAGAGCCAGTGATATCCGTCTTGGCTTTGCTCAATCCTAAAATTTTGCTGGGGGATAATGACTGGAAAGTGATTGAGGAATCTATTTCCATATTAAAAATTTTTTTTTGAAGTCACTGAGGAAGTTTCCTCAGAACAGAAAATTTTCTTGTCAAAAACATGTATTCTGGCCCAGGGACTGGCAAGGTCTGTGAGGCGGACTATTGAAAATGTACCTACCCGAGGAAACAACCTCTCCGAAGAAGTCCTACGATTAGGAAAAAATCTATTAGAAGCCTTATCGAATAGATTTGGGGATAGGTTAAATGTTGAGTTAATCAATCAGGCTATCTTCTTGGATCCACGCTTCAAAAAGCACGGCTTTGGAGAGAACACCAGTCGTTTCTTGGAAGTAAAAAAATAAAATTATAGAAAATATACAGTCTTCTATTCCCGCAACCACAGTCGGCCCTGTGGCACCTGAAGTTCGACCAGTATCAGCTTCATCGATTTGGGAAGACTTCGATGATGCTGTAAATCAATTTACAGCAGCACAAGATCCAAAAGCAAATGCGACAATACAGGTGGACAAGTACCTAGCCGAGCCAATAATCGATAGAAGAATGGACCCCCTAGTTTGGTGGCATGAAAGGAAGACAATTTTCCCCGATTTGTTTCTTTTGATGCAAAAGCGGCTCTGTATTCCGGCCACATCTGTTCCTTGTGAGAGGTTGTTTTCTAAAGCAGGCAATATTTGCACCCAGAAACGGTCTTGCCTAACTTCGTCTAAGATATCAAAAATTCTCTTTTTAAACCACAATTTCGTGTAATGTAAATTTTTTGTATTTTTTTTGTATAATTTTTGAATATTTTTTTTGGCAATTATATTTCATTCATTTTGTAAGCGTTTTGGTTCGTTTTGTTTATTTTCCTTATTAATAAAACTGTTATTTTAAGATAATGTTATGTGTATGTTACTTTTAAAATATCCGAAGTTCAATAAAATTTGTGTTAGGTAAATGAACCTTTTTTTTTTCCTTGCTACTATTATTGTTTATTGTGTTTATGAAACAACTGATTTGGTGATTTTAATTTTGTTTAGAATAATTTATTCTTCCGGATGCACAAACACCATACAAACGTTAATCTTTTTAATTTTTATTTATAAAGAATCGAAGAATCGATAATAAGAATCGATTCTTTTTGCGGAGTGAATCGATTCTGAATCATTCACTTAAAAGAATCGTTTTGCCCACCTCTACCTCATAGCAATGCATCAAAATAGTATCATCAGAAAAATAAATATTTCAGAGAAATCCCCTCATATCCTAAATCAAGTAGAATCAGCAATAATACGCACATATTGCCTCTTCATGATCGCTCTTCTGTTTAGTTTCGCGTTTTGAAGAGGAAGACTTTAAAGATCGCGGTTTTCATAATAATAATAAAAAATATATATTGCCGAGAAAGTTTTGATTTTTATAATATTATAGTGATTATTGTCACTCTCAATGTCTCTATCTCTATTTTTTTTAATAAAACGGCTAATAAAAACTCCACATATTTGAAAGGTACATAAATAAAGGAAGATTTTTCAAATATAAGATTTCAGATGCCTATTCAAATTGATCCATTTAAGAATTTTGATATTTTGTGGTAATAAAATAATGGATAGATCTAGGAGGAATTCAAACCCAAATTTTTAAAATAGTCAAATATCGGAATAACTTTCTTATTTAGTAATCAGAAGATGCAATACAGTAGAACCGCCCTGTAAAGGGCACCTAATTTCAGAATTAAAGTACCTTTTAGGTATAGGTGTCCTCTTACCAGAGAGTTGCTAAATTGTAAAATGCTAATTTAGCAAATGAAAACTGTCCTTTGTAGGGAGGTGTCCGCTAAAGGGAGGTTCTACTGTACTAATATTGAGTCCAGAAATTTGCATTCTTATAATATTTAGGCGTTAGACCGTTTTATGAATAAGTCTAGAATGGTAAACAGTTCACTGCCTTATTAGAATTTCACATTGGTAAAACTAAAAAAGAATTATGTGAGAATATTTTAAACTAATATATTTCATTCTAACTCTAGTGTGAAATAATTTAAGGAAAAAAAATAATTTTTAAATAATTATTTTAAATAAAAAATTTAAAGTAAAAGATATTGCTAACTACTGTGAAATTCGGCGGGAAAAACTTATAGAACACGTCAGTGAAGGTTATGCGAGTAAATTGTGGGAATTCAATGAGTGAATTGACCCTAGTTTTTTTATATAAATATTAGTCATTGTAAATCTCTTATCTATGTGCATTTCCCTTGTCATAATGTCATCAAAAAGATTTTGTCGATTTAAATTAAAGTATAACTTTTTAAAATATTTTTGTCTCGTTTATGTTATTTATGTTCCTATCCATCCATTTTATTGAATATTTATAAAATTCCAAATAAAATTTCGAAGCGATATACTTTTAAAGTTAGATATTCATCACATTTGATGTGAGCGCAGGAACAAGACTCACACATGATAATAGTACAAACTTTCCTAGGTTATCTTTGAAATGTATAAAACATAAAAATGTGGTGTACCATGAAGTATATTTAAAGGTTTCTACTTAACTTGCCATTTTGTCTTGCTGCGCTCAAATTTGTGTTAATGTGTGTAGGTGTAATCAAATTTTAATATTTTCCAAAAACACGTTATGGCTATAAATGTAAAAACAGTATAACCTCCCTGTAAAGGACACCTAATTGCAGAGCCAAAGTGTCCATTAGGGAGAGGTGTCCTCTTACTGGAGAGTTGCTAAATTGTAAAAATGGTAATTTTGCAAATAAAACCTGTTCTTTGTGGAGTGGTGTCCGTTGAAGGGAGGTTCTAATGTACTAGTTGAATCCTGCAGGGTGAGATTTACCGTTATAGATTACTATCCAAATGACCCAAATAAAGCCCGGGTTTTACCCGATTAAATGTTTTTATTCAAATACTAACTATTCGCTCCATTTATAAATTGGCGCCGTGGATGTCATTCTTGTGAAAGGTCCTGTTCCAAACTTTGTTTCTGAGTAGCGATATTTTTATTGAGAGATGATCTGGCTTTGTGTCTTCTGCTCGAATGATGTTTTTCTGTACGGAATTTTGTTCCTGCATACTAAAAATGAACTGGCATCACCCGGGGTCTCTGCTTTTAGGAATTTTTCTGATAATCAAACATGATACAGCATTATTGTCATCAAGCTTTTCTGACTAAAAAACAACTATTTTTGCCCAAACCCTGTCAATATCAATTTTATTGGTTAAAAATGCAACAAATATCTCTTCCAGATTTTTTATACCCTGTTAAAGAACGTTTTACAAGTACACTTCGTTCTCTTTTTATGCGGTTTTTTTTTATGCGGTTTTGGAGTTATGCGGTGCAAGAAAAAAAAATTTATTCGAATATCGAAAATATTTTGGTGATTTACTTTTTATAGTAAATTATCAGTGAACACATATTTATCACTGATGATACTCTGTGCAGTTGCCTTTTGACTGTTTGTAATATCTACCACATGTAAACATATGTCTTATAATTAATATGCTATATCTGATGTTGGCCTAAAAGAAATAAAGTATTTCTTTTTAAACTTCCAAGTACTTCTTGCTTATTAACGTCAACAAATACAAGGACGTTACACTACCGAAAACCGGAAGATAAATTTACTCAAGTGAATTGTAAGTTTTTTTGAATAATTTTAGTGCGTAATTGTACATTAAGTTTTTTCTATAATTTTTAGTCCTCTTAAAGAAAATGTGTGACAATAATAAAAAACAAAAAAGAAGTGCAATTTCGCTAGAAACCAAAATTATAATTCTCGATTGCTTGGCGAAAGGAGAAAGATCAACAGCAATAGGTAAACGTTATAATTTAGGCGAATCTACTATAAGAGCAATAAAAAAAAATGAAGCGGCAATAAGAAGATCAGTCAGATCTGGTACAAATTTGAGTTCTAAAATTTCATCATATTCAAGAGGCACTTTAATAGAAAAAACAGAAAAGGCTCTCGTAATTTGGATTGAAGATTTAACTCAAAAAAGAATTCCGTTAGATGGACATTTAATCAAGATGAAAGCCCTTAAATTTTACAAGGAGTTAAAAGAATCAGAGCCATCTACATCTTCACGTGAAAGTAATCCACAATTCTCTGCCAGCACAGGGTGGTTAACTGGTTTTGTAAAAAGACATTCTTTTCATAATCTAAAAATAAAAGGTGAGGTGGCTTCTGCAGATGAAGAAGCTGCTAGAAAATATCCTGAAAAGTTGGCTAAAATTATTAAAGATGGAGGATATTGTGCCCATCAAATCTTCAATGCTGATGAAACAGGATTGTTTTGGAAAAAAATGCCAACCCGTACTTACATTGCAAAGTCCGAAAAAAATGCCAGTGGTTTTAAAGCTGCTAAAGATCGAGTTACTTTATTGCTGTGCAGCAATGCATCTGGCGATCGAATGTTAAAACCGCTGCTTGTAAATCGATCTTTAAAACCACGTGCATTAAAAGGAAAAGACTTAAATACACTGCCCGTACATTGGATGGCAAACAAGAAGGCCTGGGTAACAACGGCTATTTTCACTGAATGGTTCAATAAATGCTTCGTACCCGAAGTAGAAAATTATATGAAAGAGATGGGTCTCGAATTTAAGATCTTATTAATTCTTGACAATGCACCAGGTCATCCAAACTTAGAACATCCAAATATAAAGGTAGTTTTTTTCCCTCCAAACACAACGAGCCTAATTCAACCATTAGATCAGGGAATTATTTCAACATTTAAAAAATATTATGTAAAATTCACTTTCCAATTCATTTTCGATAAACTGGAATCCGATACAATAACAGTTACTGAAGTTTGGAAACAATTTAATATCTTGAACTGTGTAGATCATGTTGCGTTAGCAATTGCCGAGATAAAATCACAAACTTTAAATGCATGTTGGAAAGCTGCTTGGCCTGAATGCGTATCAAAGAAAAATGAATCAAATAGAACAACAATAGTAACATCAGATATTATTTCAATTGCTAAGGAAATAGGTGGAGAAGGTTTTGATGATTTTGGCGAGCATGATATAGAAGAATTGCTTGTGGACGAAGCCCTAAATGATGATGATATTTTGGAAAGTATGGTAGATACTACTAAAGATTTCGAAACAGTAGATAGCGAACTGGAAGATGTTACTCCACTGGACGAAAAATTACTTCGGGAAGGCCTTCAACTTTCCGGTAAATTGGAAAATTTTTTTATTCAAAATGATAATGATGTAGAACGCGCCTTAAAATTCCAACGTGATCTGAAATTTTGTATGTCTGGCTACAGAGAACTCTACAAAGAACTAGTCAAGCCATCACAGCGTTTGATTACTGACTACCTTGTCAAAGAAAAAAAAATCACTGAAGTTCCTAAAGAAGCATTACCATGTAGATCTGATGACGTAATTTTATCTTCAAGTGATGAAAGTGATCTTGCACCAATCCTCAAACGGGTTCGCACATTATCAGACAGCGAATAATGATGAAAACATTCTTAATATGATTTTAAATAAAGTTTTGTTTATGTTTTTTTTTTTTACATATTAAGTTTTGTTTTTGTTATTAACACACATATGTGCCATTTATTAAAATATGATGAGAAAAAAATTAAATCTTATTATTTATACATCTTTTTTTATGCGATTTCTAGTGCATTTTAAAACATTATTTAGGTTTTATGCGATTTTTTTAATAAATGGAACGTATCCATCATTTTACATATAAATGTATGTCTTTTTTTGTGCGATTTTTTTTTATGCGGATTCCCCTGGAACGCATCTACCGCATAAAAAAAGAACCAAGTGTACATTAGGTCAGCTGATATTACCTCCCAACTTCACCGTTAGAGGCGCTGCTTGCGAAGGGGAAGGGCAAATTTGCAACGCTAATTTGCAAATAACTCGAAAAATTTTCAGAATAGAGACCTGAAATATTTACTATGAGTTTTTACAGAATCTTATATATATACTGTCTACTATATATACTATATTCCAGTCAGATTAGGTACGTATTTTGGACATGTATAGCCGACAAACATGCATACTTACACTGACTTTTATATATATAGGGATACATGATGTAGGATATAATGGAATTGCTCTGGAATAAATAGTTTCCTGTTGATACTGTTCTAGTCCATTGATCCTCAAATTCATCATATCAATGAATCAGAATAGTATCATCAGAAAAATAAATATATCAGAGAAATTTCCTCATATCCTATATCAAGTAGATTCAGCAATAATACGCACATTTTGCCTCTTCAAGTTCTCTCTTCCATTTGGTTTCGCGTTTTGAAGAGGAAGAGCTTGAAAGATCGCGGTTCGAATAATAATAAAAAAGTATTTCCGAGAGATGTCTGATTTTTTATAATATTATAATTATTAATGTCACTTTTTTTCACTCTCTATCTCTATTTTTTATTAAATTGACAAATAAAAACTTCACATATTTGAAAGGTACATAAATTAATGAAGATTTATTTTTATTTTAATATAGGATTTTAGATGCCTATTCAAATTGAACACATTACTAATTTTCATATTTTGTGGTAAAAAAGATAGATCTGGAAGGAATTCAAACCCAATGGAGTAGAACCTCCCTTTAGGGGACACCTCTCAACAAAGGACAGAGTTCATTTGCAAAATTACCATTTATTACTATTTAGCGACTCTCCAGTAAGAGGACACCTTTCCCTAAAGGACACACTTTGGCTCTGAAATAAGGCCCCCTTTACAGGAAGGTAGTACTACAGTATTTCAAAATAGTCAAATATCATAATAATTTGCCTATTTAGTAATGATAAAATGGAATAATAATATTGAGTTCAGTAATAATGCATTCTTATAATATTTGAAAGTTAGACCGTTTTAAAATAATAACTTTAGGCCTAAAGGGACAAGGCCTCAGGTACCTTATTTTAATAATTATTCAAGGGATCATTTTATCGAATTAGGCCGTTTTATGAACAAGTCTAGAATAGCAAACAGTTCACTGCCTTATTAGATTTTCATCTTGATGAGAGAAGCGTGGACGCGGGCGCCGCTTGGAGGCGCTGCATGAAGATAACTAACCAATGGGAACGGCCCCCCTCAACCGTCCGTCTTCATCTTGTTTACCTTTAACCTGCTTTTGTTCTACTGCTGTGTGCGGTTGCTATTCTTTTGTCAACATATATATCCTTATATCTAATAATAATACGAGGGCCATCCAATAAATAAGTTTCCCTATTTTTTTTTCTGCGTACGAAACGTTGTAAAAATTAGTTAGTATAGAATAAATGGTCACTAGGATGCGTTGGTAGCTGGTGACCTTCAAAATCACGCTACTCGTTCGCGCAAGTCCATAGCGCTTCAGTTTCCATGGAGCTACCACTGGTGAACGTGTCCACTTGCGAACTCCGTTCTGTAATTCGTTTTTTCACGGCGAAAAATTAAACTGCGGTCAATATTCATCGCAAATCAGTGTCAGTGTATGGTGAAGAATGTATGAGCATCCAAAGGGTTCGCCGATGGCGTTCATGGTTCTTGGAAGGACGGCAAAACGTGCATGATGACGAGCGAAGCGGCAGCCCCTTTACTGCTACGGACAATGCAGCCGTTGCTGCTGTTCGCAATGTGGTGGAAGCAGATCGCCGCGTCACCATTGACGAAATAATGATTCGAATGCCTCCTGGAATCGAAATTAGACGCTCTTCGATTGGAACAATCATGTCAGATGTTTTGAATTTTCGCAAAGTCTGCGCAAGATGGGTCCCGCGTTTGCTCTTGGAAAATCACAAGCAACAACGGATGGAGGCAGCCCGAGCTTTCCTGGAAATGCATCAAAGAGATGGAGATCAACTGTTTTCCCGTATTGTCACTGGAGATGAAAGCTGGGTGCATCTTTCAACTCCAGAAACAAAACGACAAAGCATGGTGTGGGAGAAGCCTGAGGAAAGTGCACCAAAAAAGGCGAAGGTCACCATCTCTGCAGGCAAAGTTATGGCTATGGAAAACTTCAAATGGGAAATTTTCACACATCCACCTTATTCTCCGGAACTTGCCCCAAGCGACTTCCATCTTTATCCAGTACTCAAGTGGCACCTTGGAGGCAAGCACTTTGCGAATGATGACGAAGTGCAGGCGGAGGCGAACCACTGGCTACGAAGACAGGACACGGTTTGTTACAACAGTGGTATCTAAAAATTGCTACAACGGTACCAAAAATGTTTGGACAGAAATGGTGATTATTTAGAGAGGTAGTCTATGAGTTGTATAATGAAAATAAAATAACTGCATAATTGTAAATAATGTGGTTTATTTGTTAAAAAATAGGGAAACTTATTTATTGGATGGCCCTCGTACTATATTTATAAAATCACTTATTTGGCTGTTCTTTTGCATCACCGACCCACAACATGGTAGCAGAGCGTGGTTAGCTGCATAAAAAGAACGAAAAGTAAGTGAAACCAAGATGGCGTCGTCTTCCCAAGCGCTTGCCCTGAACGTCGTGAAGCTCACCGGCAGCAATTATCGATCATGGAAATTTTACATGAAGATGCTTCTGATCGAAAGAGGATTATGGGAATGTGTAATTAACGGAGAAACGATCGACGCTGAAGAGGATCAAAGAAAATATGAGAAGACAAAAATAAACAAGAAAAGGCACTGGCAACGATTGCTCTATCAATTTCTACAGAGCAACAAATACACGTTATCGACTGTAAGACTGCAAGTGAAGCCTGGACGACCCTGGAACAAATATTTGAACCGAAATCAAGGGCGCGAATTCTTCAACTCAAGAAACAATTCGTGAACATCAAGTTCATCGAAGAAGAAAATATGATAAATTACCTATCAAGATTAAAGACCTGCAGTGATCATCTCAGAGAAGCGGGATGTGAAGTAAAGGATGAAGATCTGGCATACTCTATGCTAGCTGGACTACCAGACTCCTATGATGGGATTATAATGAACTTTGGAAACATGACGGATGATGAGTTCACGTCATCCAAGGTAAGGCAGGTCCTGCTAACGGAACACGAGAGAAGAACAACCAGAAAAGAGTATTCATCCAAGGAGGTGCTACAGGTGAACAAGCATCAAAATAACAGCAGCACCGACAGTCGAAGAAAATGCTACCGATGCGGGAAGATCGGCCACATCGCCACCAACTGCCGAGGAATGAAGCAAACAACTACTAGGAACCGCGATAATCAGCATTATCAGAGGAAGGTAAAAAAAATCAGATAACTTCCTGGCTGCACTCAACTTAACGTGCGACGAGGATTCGTGGCTGCTGGACAGCGGAGCAACCAACCATGTTTTCAGAAACAAAGACTGGTTCGTTGACCTTCGGGAGGTGTCATCTGATCCTATCATGACTGCGAGTGGGACAACTGAGGCCAAAGGATATGGACACATATTTCTCCAGAAGTCTATCCATAATGAAAGTATCGAAATCAAGCTAAACAATGTGTTATACGTCCCAAATGTGCGAAGGAATCTGCTGTCAGTCTCCAAGATAGAAGAAAACGGCAACCGTGTGACCTTTCGTAATATGGTAGCTCGCGTTTTCAACCCAGAAAACAGGATTATAGCGGAAGCGACAAATGTAAATGGCCTCTACATTGTGAAAGGTAAGACTTTAAACTCCAGTAAAACAGCATTTAATAGTGAAAGGGACCATTTTCAGAACAATTTATTGAGAACGTGGCATCAAAGGTTATTCCATATTGACAGTAACGCCATTGAAAAGATGGCGCGGGAGGAGCTGGTAATAGGCTTAGAAATTTCCTCTAGAGACAAAGGCCTATGCGACGATTGTTGTAACGCTAAATCCACTAAAGCGTCACATAAAAACCTATGCAATATTAGATCAAAACAGACCTTGGAGCTTATCCACACAGATATTTGCGGTCCAATGCCGGTAAAATCAACCTGAGGCAATAGATACTTTCTATCTTTTGTTGATGATTTCTCAAGAAGGATTACTGTGTATTTTCTGAAAAAAAAAGATGAAGTATTAAAACATTTCGATATCTATAGAGCCACTGTAGAGAGACAAACTGGTAATAAAATTAAAGTGTTACGATCGGATAATGGACTTGAGTTTTGCAATAGAGATTTTCAAGACAAATTACAAAAACTAGGGATAAAGCATGAACGCACAAACGTGTATTCTCCGCAAATGAACGGTGTGGCAGAAGGTGTAAATCGAACACTTTTAGATATGGCCCACGCTTGTTTACATAGCGCTAATCTCCCCCAAAGATTTTGGGCAGAGGCGGTAAACACAGCTGCTTACATTAAAAACAAATGTTATAATACTGCTCTAAAAGACAAAGTACCTGATGGACTTTGGTTAGAAAGAAATCCTAGTGTAAGACACCTAAAAGCATTTGGATGCTTGGCATATAGCCATATACCAAGAGAAAGAAGGCGAAAATTAGACCATCAGGCATGTAGATGTATTCTGGTAGGATACTCCACTCAAACACGTGGATATCGTCTCTGGTGCCCAGAATCACAAAAGGTGATTGAAACAAAACATGTTAGATTCGATGAGTCTAAAATTGGACTAGAGTGGACCAAAATAGTCGAAGAGACAGAACCGGAAAGGTACAACCACGTTTGGCTAGAACCTGAGACTAATTATGATAACGACCTAGAGAATGAATTACCGAGTAATTTGGATTCAGTGGGGGTAGAGGACGCTCTGCCACAACCCTCCACCTCCAAAAACATTGTTCGAAATCCATATGGGAGAAAAGGTAAGCCAAGAGTAGAGTTAAATATTTTAGATGTTACCGAGCCGCAAAGTTTTGAAGAGGCAGTCCAATCTCTCGAAGCCGTGTATTGGAGAAAAGCAATGGAAGATGAGCTTAGAGTGCTTCAGGAACGAGGCACTTGGGAGTTATCAACATTACCGCCGGGAAAGAAACCGATTAGCAGCAGATGGGTGTATAAGGTGAAGACAAATGAGAGCCGAAATGTAGAGCGTTTAAAGCACGTTTAGTAGCTAGAGGTTTCTCACAGAAACAAGGAATCGATTTTCAGGAAACTTATGCACCTATTATTAACTTAGCTGTAATCAGAGTTTTGATAACGTTAAGTTTGAACATGAAATGGTACAATAGACATCTCGACGTAGATAACGCTTATCTATATGGCGACTTAGAAGAAGAAATATACATGCTTTTGCCAGGAGAGAAAGAGAGGATGGAAGCTATTCCATTTAGGGAACTAATCGGGTCGCTCCTTTATATTGCGAATTGTACTAGGCCAGACTTAATGTTTTCTGTTACGAGATTAACTCAATTCCCCAGCAACCCTGGACGTCGACATTGGCAAGCTGCCAAAACACGTCTTAAGATATTTACACGGCAGCATAAATCTATTTCTCGTTTATCGCCGGACTGATTCCAATGATGTTCGTGCATACAGTGATGCAGATTGGGCTAGCGACATCGATGACAGACGGTCCAATAGTGGGACCGCTATCACTATAGGACATTCCTTAGTCATATGGAAGACTAGCAAACAGAAGTGTGTCTCACTTTCCACAATGGAGGCAGAATATTTAGCGCTATCCCAGACCACTAAGGAAGCAGTTTGGATCGCTACCATCTTGAAAGAATTAAAGTTCTTATCGAATTTTGCCTTTCCTTTGATAATTCATTGCGATAATAGATCCGCTATAGACTTTTCCAAAAATAATGTGGAGAACAACAGATCCAAACACATTGACATAAGATACCATCACGTCAGAGAAAGAATAATTAGCGGAGAGATCAAGATTGTCTACATCCCTACAAAGGAAAACCTGGCCGACATCTTCACCAAGACCCTGAGCAAAGTGGCTCACAAGAACGCCTGTGACTTCATGAACTGTTCTCCAGTCCAGCGCTTCAGTGGGGGAATGATGAGAGAAGCGTGGACGCGGGCGCCGCTTGGAGGCGCTGCATGAAGATAACTAACCAATGGGAACGGCCCCCCTCAACCGTACGTCTTCATCTTGTTTACCTTTAACCTGCTTTTGTTCTACTGCTGTGTGCGGTTGCTATTCTTTTGTCAACATATATATCCTTATATCTAATAATAATACTATATTTATAAAAATCACTTATTTGGCTGTTCTTTTGCATCACCGACCCACAACACATCTTGGTAAAACTAAAATAAAGTAAGTGTGGAAATATTTTTAACTAATATATTTTATTCTACCTAGTGTGAAATAATTTTAAACAATGAATTTCGAGGTATAAAGATTCCAATAAATCTTTCATCTATTTGTATTATATATACAAGGCATCTGCCACCATTTACTCTTTTTTGATTTGTCTCATAAACTGTATATTATATCAATTTCAATATTTCAGCATTTTTCAAAATGCCCACTCACGATGATAATGCAATTATTTAGAGTTTTTGATTGCGTCATATATATGTGAAAAATAAGAAAAAAATATATAAATTATCAGGTGTTTTATTAAAAGCCAAAAGCAAAATTCTGGAGGCTTACATGAGAAATTTAGTAATTGGCTTTCCTTGATTGATCAAGAAAAGAGGTTTGCCAAATATCATGGAACAAGCCTAAAGCGATGTTAGATTTTTGTTCTTTTAGATGGAGCTCTGCCATCTAAACTGGTCATATATATTTAAAAAAGAAATCTTAAATATATATATGTCATAATATTACCCTTCCAGGAATAATAAAGTAAATCTACAGTCGACCAGAGAGAGACGTAGAGAGGAGGATGTAAAGGCCGGTCACTTGATATAACAGTCACATTCCAAGGGGCCCATTTTCGTAGAACCTCAGGACTATTTTTGGACAGTTGGGGGGGTGGTGTGCGACACAAACGGTCGTTTAGCGGTGATATAACCTCGCGCTCCATCTCTCTCGCTGGTTGCCTGGAATTCCTCTTCCAAACTTATGGTTTCCTTATTTCTCTCTCCCCACATTATTATCATATTGCCACATTGAAAGTCGACAGGATCATATCACATAAAGAGTCGACAGGATCATATCACAGAAGAGTCGACAGGAAAAGACCTGGCCGGGAAGCAAATCCCTCATATACCGGAGTATGAAGACACAAGAAGCCAAGCCACGATGATCGGCCAAACCCAACTCAACTGTAACCACTCCTCTTCGAGCCCTCAACCCCTTCCTCGCCAACCTTTGAACCGTTACCCTGAAGAAGTGATCACCAACGACGGAGATGAAGCTTCCGCACCCTTCTCCCAGCACTAGATCTGCCCAAGAACGATCGCCGTGCCAGAGCAGGACACCTCCCACCATCATGGACAAGACTCCGCCATACCCCTGCCGCTACTGTGATGTACAACACTGGTACGCACTGTGTCACAGACAGAACTCTCCCGAAGCTCAATAAACTTACCTGCGCCCTAGACCAACATAACTCGCGAGTGTAATTGTTTTAACTCCTACCATTCATTCTTTAAATAAGTCATTCCTTGTAAATTGTCCCAATATTTACACAATTAGCTCCATTTATTCTCTCCACGCCTATTAACAATGATTTTATTCTCCATACTATTTATCTAGATATTTGTAACTCATTTAATTAGTTACCTTACCAGTAGAATTTAACAATCGTCATTTTAATTAAATAATTTCTATTTTAACGTAACTCTTTTAAAAAAATGGAATTCTACCTATTAATGCTTTACGATTTTTACTATTAACAATAGATTTTTCATAATCAATTTATCCTTAAAAATATGCCTCCAGCACCTAAACTTTTGTATACCTATTTGTATATGACCTCTCCTACTTGTAAGCACGGCTAACGAAAAATAATTTCTTTCCCTAAACGACTCAAAATTCACCCTGTAATTCAGGCGTCGAAGAATTCCAACCACCACGTGAGCCTTGCGTACAACCAACCCTTGGTGACTCTTACCTATCTTCCCCTGAATACCCCTCTCATTCTTACAACTTTGTTAACCTTATACCAGCTCAGGACCTTTTATAGAATTATTGATTAATCAATTATCGAACTTCTATATTGTCATTTCAAAATCCTAATCTACGCCCTTTATTTATTATAATATATTTCGTAGTTCATCTCTAGCATATCCACCGACCCACACCATCTAGCCAATGGTGTGTTCGTCACAGGATGCAGATTGACTAACTGCTAGATGTTTATCAACCCCTTTTGTTCGCACTTGAACAATCTGCATCGAGCGACACAGTTCGCCCCTTCTCGCGCCACACGTTCGCCACACGGACCCTGTCTTCAAATCTATGTTTGTCCCTTGTCCAAACCAGCACGATATAGCCTACCTTCGATATTTCCCACGGAGGTACGTTAAACATCGTCGCTGATTCTATCCGTTCCGTCATCATTTCGCGCAGACATGGGTTTTACGTCCAACCCAGTTGACAGGGACTCACATCACAGATATAGTCGACAGAATTCTACAAGAGGTTACCAGACCTCACATCATTACATACATATATATTCCAGGAATAATAAAGTAAATCTACAGTCGACCAGAGAGAGACGTAGAGAGGAGGATGTAAAGGCCTTAACTTGATATATCAGACACATTCCAAGGGGCCCATTTTCGTAGAACCTCAGGACTATTTTTGGACAGTTGGGGGGTGGTGTGCGACACAAACGGTCGTTCAGCGGTGATATAACCTCGCGCTCCCTCTCTCTCGCTGGTTGCCTGGAATTCCTCTTCCAAACTTGTGGTTTCCTTATTTCTCTCTCCCCACATTATTATCATATTGCCACATTGAAAGTCGACAGGATCATATCACATAAAGAGTCGACAGGATCATATCACATATATACATCTTTAATTGAAAAGGTATATATTGGTTCAAAATACAATTTAATTTACCAATATATCAGTTGGCTGAACGCCAACCTCTTTCAAGGTATTAGAACATTTTAATGTGTGTAAACAGCAAACTAAGCGCCAAATAACGTCAATTTAATTAAGCAAAAAAGCATTCAGCTAATTGAAATGCTGGCAGAATAAATTGTATTTTGATACAATATATGCTTTTTTATATAATTAAAGATATATTTATGGATTTCTCTATTTCAATATATATATATATATAATATATATTATATATAATATATATGTAATAAGTTGAGTTACTCTTGACTCTTGTAGAATCCTGTCGACTAACTTTGTGATTATGAAGTGTTGACCGAGAGGAACAGTCAGGATGGGGAGTTTTCCAGTACCTCTCTGCACCTTGTAAGTCCTTTAAAAGTTCTCACAGAGTACAGGCAGTCGTGGTCGAGGCAGAGTGGAAAGCTTGGGAATGTCCACACAAAAAACGAAGACACAGTTGCCTTAAGAAAGTTCCGTGAACCGATAAAAGTTGAGCTAGGAGCGAAAGATGGGGAGATAGAAGTTTCTTACTGATCTACATGATGGATGAGATGGACCTGAGGTACAACCGACGTGGGCTCGCACAGATGCTGAACTAACTGTATTTTTAGCTTGGACGGGGCTTTATGTACCGTTTCTGAGAAAGGGGGTTTGTATGTCACTAGATGTGAGAGGGGGTCGTCTGGTCATTCTACTGGCGCCGTTGCAGTTTCCATATTTAGACCTTGTTGTGGGAATTCTAAATCTATCTAGATTTTAGACGTTATGACTTCTATCTCTTTCTTAGCTCAACTCTTAATCAATTACAGAGTTTTATTTATTATCCTCAGTTTGTACAAATTGCATTAAATATGATGATGTAATGACACATGTCAATCATGTGTATAATCATTTACAGATGTGTTTCTATTATACAACATTAAAATCTTGTTATAAGTTATATACAGTATGGGGTTGTTGGCTTAAATTACCATAGATGGGCCCCGGGAGTGAAAGGGTTTATCTGGGTTTAAGCGGGTAAAGCCTCTCTAACACAGGTAAGTAATTAAAATTTCTTTTAATTAATTTAAACTGTGAGGGTTAAAAGGGCTATAACAAGATGATTTGTTTTGATATATAAAAATGAAATAAAAATGACGTTTTTGTTTGATTTTTAAAAAATGATGATTAAAATAAAATGATGACATAAAAATTCACATTCTAAGAGAATATTGGCGGGCGTTGGAAAGGGTTAGTAATTGAAGAGTATGCAATTGTATAAGCATTACACATGCAACCAAAAATTCAGATCCAGGTGCAAAGCGAGGATATAGACTTGAGCGTCTTCCATGGCAATGTTTCACTTGCGATCCTATATAAGGGTTACAGTGCTTTGTCACAATTTTAGGGTTTTGTATTGGGTTAAAGGTTGAAGAAATAGTTGTTTATTAATATGATTGAGAAAGGAGTGAAATAGAGCCATGCGATAAGTAGAATTGTAGCGACAGTAGGTGGTCTGACTTGACTCGAAATCAAAGGCTGAATGTGGTCCGCTAGAGCTGAAAAAAAATTGAAAGTTGTAAAAAGTGAAAGCTTTGGGCATGCGTTGGTGATTATGCTCTGCGGATGAAATGAAATAAACTCTTGAAGCGTGTTCAGGCCAGAAGTTGGGATTTTTAAATCTGGGGAACTGTGTTCAAAGAGTTTGTTGAAATATGAAATTTAAAAAAAATTGCCAAGCAGGGCTGTCGTTTTTCTAGAATGAATTGAAGCAATGGCTGAAAAGATAGTGATGACAAAGTTTAGGGAATTGGTTAAAGAATATGATTGTTGAAAACGATTGTTGTAGATGCCCGATAGTTGATGATAAACATTGTCATATAATAAAGTTATTTAACAAATATAAAATATAGTGAATAGAAATATAGAAATATGATTGCGGGTACAAAAAGTGTAAGTGGACAAAATTAAACATGTAATATATAAAAGATATAATAATGAATTAAAAATGATTTTTGAATCAATTAAATGTTTTGCAATACTAAAATAGTATCATGAAAAATAAAAGTAAATTTGATTAAAGTTTTTTTTTTTTTGAAAATCATGTTGGATTAAAAATTTGACTATATAATTGAAAGATAAAAATAAAAATAATTATTCAAGATTTTATACAAAAATTAAAATATAATTAAAGATTATTATAATGATTAGATAAATGTTAAGTAGTGGAAAATTGAACAATATTCTCGTTTATCCAAAAAGGTGATATGTAGAGAATGATTTCTCTTTTGCGTCATAAAGTCTATATAAGACTTAACCAAATTGTTTTAATTGGTGATATCAATTAACATGTAAAATGTTTAATGTATGTTGTGTGCTGTGATTAAGGGGTTGGTGAGATTTGTAAGAAAAACCTAAATGGTTAGTGTGAAATTTGGCGCATATGAAGATAGCGGTCAATAACATCTGCCTTGGGCGGGGAGAAGGACGTTGGACGGGGATATGTAACTTAAATAGATCGTCGTGGGTGGTCAATCATGGGGGATGTTTTGCTATGTTTGTCCTTTACTTGAAACTGATTTTCTTTCTTCTTTTGTGTCGAGGTTGGTAATTTTCTTGCCTATTTGAAAATGTAAGAATGTTGTAAGAATGAGAGGGGCATTCAGGGGAAGATAGGTAAGAGTCACCAAGGGTTGGTTGTAAGCAAGGCTCACGTGGTGGTTGGAATTCTTCGACGCCTGAATTACAGGGTGAATTTTGAGTCGTTTAGGGAAAGAAATTATTTTTCGTGAGCCGTGCTTACAAGTAGGAGAGGTCATATACAAATAGGTATACAAAAGTTTAGGTGCTGGAGGCATATTTTTATAGATAAATTGATTATGAAAAATCTATTGTTAATAGTAAAAATCGTAAAGCATTAATAGGTAGAATTCCTTTTTTTAAGAGTTACGTTAAAATGGAAATTATTTAATTAAAATGACGATTGTTAAATTCTACTGGTAAGGTAACTAATTAAATGAGTTACAAATATCTAGATAAATAGTATGGAGAATAAAATCATTGTTAATAGGCGTGGAGAGAATAAATTGAGCTAATTATGTAAATATTGGCATCAGAGTTTACAAGGAGTGAGTTCTTTAAATAATGAATGGAAGGGGTAAAACAATTCCACTTACAGGTTATGCTGGTTTAGAGAGCAGGTAAGTTCATTGAGCTTCGGGAGAGTTCTGTCTGTGACACTGTGCGTACCAGTATTGTACATCACAGTAGAGGCAGGGATATGGCGGAGTCTTGTCCATGATTGTGGGAGGTGTCCTGCTCTGGCACGGCGAACGTTCTTGGGCAGATCTAGTGCTGGGAGAAGTGTGCGGCAGGTTTATTACCGTCGTATGTGATGAGTTATTCGGGATCACGGTTCAAAAGTTGGCGAGGAAGGGGTTGAGGGCTCGAAGAGAAGTGGCTACAGTTGAGTTGGGCTTGGCCGATCATCGTGGTCTAGCGCCTTGTTTTCTTCATACTCTGGTATATGAGGGATTTGCTTCCCGGCCAGGTCTTATCCTCTCGACTCTTCTGTGATATGATCCTGTCGACTCTTCTGTGATATGATCCTGTCGACTCTTCTGTGATATGATTCTGTCGACTTTCAATGTGGCAATTTGATAATAATGTGGGGAGAGAGAAATAAGGAAACCACAAGTTTGGAAGAGGAAATCCAGGCAACCAGCGAGAGAGAGGGAGCGCGAGGTTATATCACCGCTGAACGACCGTTTGTGTCGCACACCACCCCCCGACTGTCCAAAAATAGTCCTGAGGTTCTACGAAAATGGGCCCCTTGGAATGTGACTGATATATCAAGTGAACGGCCTTTACATCCTCCTCTCTACGTCTCTCTCTGGTCGACTGTAGATTTACTTTATTATTCCTGGAATATATATGTATGTAATGATGTGAGGTCTGGTAACCTCTTGTAGAATTCTGTCGACTATATCTGGGATGTGAGTCCCTGTCAACTCTCGCTTTACTGTGTTGACCGAGAGGAACAGTCAGGATGGGGAGTTTTCCAGTACCTCTCTTCCCCTTGTAAGACCTTTAAAAGTTCTCACAGAGTACAGGCAGTCGTGGTCGAGGCAGAGTGGAAAGCTTGGGGATGTCCATACACAAAAAACGAAGACACAGTTGCATTAAGAAAGTTCCATAAACAGATAAAAGTTGAGCTAGGAGCGAAAGATGGAGAGATAGAAGATTTCTTACTGGTCTACATGATGGATGAGATGGACCTGAGGTACAACCGACGAGGGCTCGCGCAGATGGTAAACTACTGTATTTTTAGCTAGGACTGGGGCTTTGTGTACCTTTTCTGAGAAAGGGGGTTTTGCATTTCACCAGATGTGAGAGGGGGCGTGGATCGTCTGGTGAAATTCTACTGGCGCCGTGGCAGTTTCCATTTTTAGACCTTGTTGTGGGAATTCTAAATCTATCTCGATTTTACACGTTATGACTTCTATCTCTTGCTTAGCTCAACTCTTAATCTATTACATAGTTTTATTCATTTATCCTCAGTTTGTACACAGTACATTACATATGATGATGTAATGACACATGTCAATCATGCATATAACCATTTACAGATGTGTTTCTACTATACAACATTAAAATCTTGTTATAAGTTATATACAATATGGGGTCGTTGGCTTAAATTACCATAAATGGGCCCCGGGAGTGAAAGGGTTTATCCTGGTTCAAGCGGGTAAAGCCTCTCTAACACAGGTAAATAATTGAAATTTCTTCTAATTAATTTAAACTGTGAGGGTTAAAAAGGGCTATAACATGATTATTTGTTTGGATTTATAAAAGTGAATTAAAAATGACATTTTTGTTTGATTAAAAAAATGATGATTAAAATAAATAATGACATAAAAATAACATTCTAAGAGAATATTGGCGGGCGTTGGAAAGGGTTAGTAGTTGAAGAATATGCTATTGTTAGGAGAGCACATGTAAACCAAATACTTAGATCCAGGTGCAAAGCGAGAAAATAGACTTGAGCGTCTTCCTAGGCAATGTTTCACTTGCGATCCTATATAAGGGTTACAGTGTTTTGTCACAATTTTAGGATTATTGGGTTAAAAGTTGTTGAAGAAAAGTTGCTTATTAATATAATTGAAAGGGGTGGTAGAGCCATGCGATAAGTAGAAATGTAGCGACAGTAGGTGATCTGACTCGACTCGAAATCAAAGGTTGATTGTGATCCGCTAGAGCTGGAAAAAAAAGTTGAAAGTTGAAAAAAGTGAACGCTTTGTGCATGCGTTGGTGATGTGCTCTGCGGGTGATTGAAATGAACTCTTGAAGCGTGTTCAGGCAAGAAATTGAGATTTGT
>CP092876.1:77454540-77515152 GCA_030710605.1 Cordylochernes scorpioides
TTGTCAATATAATTTGACAGTATACCGATCAGGGCCTCCAATCCCGGGATCCCGGAGCCAAATAATGATCCCGAAATCCCGGGATTCTGCTCGAAAAATCCCTGGATTACTGGTTTATACAGCTGCATTTCGGGTCTTTTTTTCTGATAGATTTGAAATTATTTTCATGCACTAATAACGAAGGGTTATTCTGCAAGATATTTCCAAAATGGCAGCCTCTAGAATGAGAGTATGCAGCAGTATACATGGAGGGGGCCCCAGTTTTTGTTGACATGCAAATAGTGGCTTCTTAGATAGTAGGGCATCCCTTTATTTTTGTGGCGGACCTGCGTGTAACATGGACCCGCCACTAACCTCTTATCTGGGCTCCAAATTGTTATATATATATGTAATGAGATGAGAATTCCAGTAGCTTTTGTGAAGTTGATTGTGGCTTGTTGACTTGTAGAATCCTGTCGACTTAAATGTGATGATGAGTTGCTGTCGACTTATCTGTGATGAGAATTCCAGTAGCTTTTGTAGAGATCCTGTCGACTCATGTAATGTGATGATGAGTTGAGTTTGATGTCGACTACTTAAATAATGTTGAAGTCCTGGTAGCTCTTGTTGTACTGTGTTGACCGAGAGGAACAGTCAGGATGTAGAATTTTCCAGTACCTCTCTGCACCTTGGAAGACCTTTAAAAGTTCTCACAAAATACAGGCAGTCGTGGTCGAGGCAGAGTGGAAAACTGGGGATATCCATACACAAAAAACGAAGACACAGTTGCACTAAGAAAGTTCCGTTAACAGATAAAAGCTGAGCTAGAAGCGCAAGATGGAGATAGACGAATTCTTCCTAACTACATGTTGGATGAGATCGACATAACATACGACCGACGCGGCTTGCACTGAGGGTGAACTCAACTAAACTGAACTGAACTGAACTGTCAAGTCACTGTAAGGTGATGTATTTATAGGTTAAAGACGGGGCGACCTTATGTGACAGGGGCGTTTCTTGAGAAAAAGGGGGCCTTGGCATGTCCAGGTGTGAGAGGGGTCTCTGCATTCCACCACATGTGACAGTGTGGGTGGCCTTGTTTGTGGGAATTGTAAATCTACTTGATTTATGACTTCCATCTTTAGACTTTGTTGTTTTGGCAATACTTTGCTCGATCTCTGCTTTAGCTCAACTCTTAAATCGATTACAGATTTTATTTATTTATCCACTTTGTACAAATTACATTACATATGGCGATGCAATGACACAGATTAATCATGCGCATAATTATTTATAGATGTGTTTCTATATACAACATGACAATCTTATTATAATACAATATAACGCGGCTGATGATTGTAAAACGAAAATTAAAATTATACCGCGAATGTTTCTTTTTTTATAAAAATCGAAATTTATTTTCAAAGAGAAATAGCGACATTTCTAACTTTGAGGATGAGGTATGGAAAGGTGAAACATGAAGAGTAATGGCGAACGGAAAAATAAAAAGTGTCCAGGGGCGGGAATCGAACCCACACCCTTCTGCTTACCGGGCAGGTGCCTTGTCCACTCGGCTACCCTGGACGTATTTTTCCGTTCGTAACTAAAACTTAAAGTAACATTTAAAATACAATATAACGCGGCTGATGATTGTAAAACGAAAATTAAAATTATACCGCGAATGTTTCTTTTTTTATAAAAATCGAAATTTATTTTCAAAGAGAAATAGCGACATTTCTAACTTTGAGGATGAGGTATGGAAAGGTGAAACATGAAGAGTAATGGCGAACGGAAAAATAAAAAGTGTCCAGGGTAGCCGAGTGGACAAGGCACCTGCCCGGTAAGCAGAAGGGTGTGGGTTCGATTCCCGCCCCTGGACACTTTTTATTTTTCCGTTCGCCATTACTCTTCATGTTTCACCTTTCCATACCTCATCCTCAAAGTTAGAAATGTCGCTATTTCTCTTTGAAAATAAATTTCGATTTTTATAAAAAAAGAAACATTCGCGGTATAATTTTAATTTTCGTTTTACAATCTTATTATAAGTTATATACACAGTATGGGGTTGTTGGTTTAAATTACCATATATATATATTTTTTTAAATCTATGTTTATACTCTCCATCCTGTACTCTGTATGCATGGGTCATCATGAACGCACAGCTCTGCTGTTCATTTTGTGAAACCCTCGCTAGCTTTTTTGTCATTTAATTCAAATTAAATTTATTTAATGTCATTTCATTAAATTCTTCGTCACTATCAATCATCAGCCTAAAGTAGTTTTCAACTTATACGAACATAAAACAAAGTCTCTAAAACAATATTATCGGACCTTGTTATTTCTCAATAGAAAACGCGTCGGACATTTTTGGTACGCTTATCACTTCTTGATTGTGAAGGCGAAGTTTATTCCTATTAAATCAGAAGGAATCTGGTGCTATTACCTACGATTTATCCACAATCTCCAGTATTTTGAAAGAAAAATATAAATGAAGTGACGAAAAAAGCTCGTGTGGTTGTGAAATTGTTCAAACGATCGCCGCTGAAGAACGCGATCTTACTGAACTACATGCGGCAAGATAATCGCATTTCCACCAGTATGTGTCTCATTTTCGACTGCAGAACGCGCTGGGATAGTTTATTGAACATGTTGGAGAGACTTCTCAGTGTAAAGTCAGCGATTCAGAAGGCGCTAATAGATGTGAATGCAAATGTCCGTCTAACTGATGAAGATTTTGATATCATGACGCAAGTAATTTTCGCACTGAAACCATTTCGGGCAGCTGTGCCGGCTATCTGTAGACGCGACGCTAAGCTTTCGACTGCAGAAGCAACAGTAAAGTTTCTTCTAGAGGAGCTGCAAGCACAATCTCATTCTTTCAGCAAAGATCTGCAAAAATCTTTTCAAAAGAGAATTTTAGAAGAGCGATGCAAATAAAACATCTTTAGTCCTCCAATATCTGCACAATCCGCAAGCACAGTTAGAAAAAAAGAAGATGATCAAAGACTTTAGCGTGAAATTGCTTTTGCGTCTTAAACCGTTACAGGAACGAATGGCCGAAGTAAGAATTCAGGCTGATAATTCTCAACTTCCTCGGAGTTTACAAGAACGCCATGAGCCATCACAATCCAATGACCATCTTACAATTGAGCGCCGATTGCAAGAAGCTATTGAGGCTGCCTCTTTAACTTCAATTGCAATACCTACACCAGACTCCGCATCCTACTCATCTATGATTAACCAGGAACTTGATATTGCTGCTCAGTCAGGCAAACGAGGACCCCATTTAGAGTGTATCAATACTTGCTGACAATTCCTCCAACGTCTGTGGAATCGAAAAGAGTCTTCTCCTCCTCTGGATACCTATGCAATAAGATACGTTCTAGTTTGCATGATGACACTCTTGACAAATTATCTTTCCTACGCTCAAATCTTTCTCGAAATCGAATTTTTATCCTTAAAATAAAGTTATTCATGGTTTTTAAAACGGTGCTGTCTTCTTTCTAAACGTTAATACATAGTTGGGCAAAATGCAATAATGATTACATTTTCTATAATCACAATTGCAAATAATCATGATTGCAATTGCTATAATTACAATTACAAGTAATTTTAATCACAATTGCTATCTCATTATATATAGAATTACGAGTAATTATGTTTACATTCTAATGCAATAATTTTTTTTTGCAAAGTAATGCATTGCAAAGTAATCGTAATTACAAAGTAATGTATTACTTTGAATGGATTACTGCCCAACATGGAATTAAGAGATGTGGTCTAAGAGTTACAAGAACAGTATTTTTTTTCCAGATGTGTGTACAGTAATTGACAGATAATTTCAAACTGTAACCCAAAAGCAATGATTTAGTTCATAAGCAGGCGCAAAATATATGGCTTTCAGGTTGTTTTCATCGAAGTAAGTGCCACGTCATTGGCACTATATAAAAGAAAAAAATAAAAATATAACGAACGAAGAGGAAGACAACGAATAAATTTGCGTTTGTGCCTTAAATAAAAATTAACTAGTGGACGTACCCGGCTTCGGACAGTTTTGGCAAAAAATAATATTCCACCGATTGTAATTAAATCGACGATCGGACCAACCGGCGAGAAACTATGCATAATCGAAGCCTCCTTAATAACGAAGATCCTAGACAAATGTGGAATCGAGTATAAACTTGAGGAAACGGTTCAATCAAAGAAGAGAACTCGCGGCTCCCCATCGGATGACTCAAGATCGCCAACTAGGAGCGAGCGTAATCTGAAGACGCCTAGAATGGACATCGACGAACAAAGTCCCGCCACTGGAGTTTCTCAACAAATGAACGCAGCTCACCCACCGCAAGACGATGAAGAAAATAACGACAAAGATGGCCCATGGACCACGGTCACTAACGTGAAAAAACCGAGAATTCCTCCTGTTATTGCAGAAAATGTAGCAGATTGGAAGCTTCTTTGCCAAGAACTAAAAGACTTGTGCATGGAACCATTCCAAGTCACGATTTCTGGCAAAAAGAACATAATTAAATCGAAAAACATAGGCGACTTCAAAAAAATCAGGGAGCATGTACAGAAAAATAATGGAGGATATTCCTACAGACTACAGGAGAAAAAACCACTGAAAGTGGTATTGAAGGGGGTATCAACAGCCTTCAAAGAAGAAGACGTCGTAACTGAACTGGTCTCAATGGGCTTCACTGAGGTCATTGTCAAAAGACTCCATAGACAATCGACCAAAATACCGATGAATATAGTCCTAGTAGAGCTACCGAAAAATGAACAAAATAAACGAATCTATGGAATAACCGAAATACTTTACCAAAAAATAGTCGTGGAATCATTCAGGACTACAAAACGAGTGACCCAATGCTTTAACTGCCAGGGTTTTGGGCATGGCCAGCTAAACTGCTTTTTGAAGCCCAAATGCGTCAAGTGTGCTGAAGAACACCATTCGAAGGATTGTCCAAGAAAGTCGAAACAGCTCCCACCAAAGTGCGCGAACTGCGGAGAGGCGCACACAGCCAATTACCGCGGATGCCCAAATTTTCCGAAGCCACAACAACAGCAGCTAAGGCCTCCCAGACAAAACTCCCCTAACACCATACCTCAAGCAAGCTCCACTAAAACAGAAGAAGCAATTGTTGAAAAACAAAAGGCAAGTTACGCTGAAACTGCAAAAAATAAAACTACTCATTCTGACACCAGGGAACTGTGCGAAAGGTTATTAGAAATTATCAAAATTTTCTTACAATGAAAGGCAAATTACCTTTAAAAATCGTTTTCTGGAATTGCAACGGAATCAAACTCAAAAAAGAAGAATTCCTACAGTTGGTGACCTCAGCCACCGAATCCGACGACCTGGACCCAATGGCTAGCTGACAGCCAAACACCCAACAACTGCCCTCCTGTAAGGTTCGGGGGGGGGGGGGGGGGGGGCACTCCAGCATTACAACTCGCCATGTGTAAATAATCTGGACAAGGTGACTCGCGAGCTGTTGCTCGAATGTAACACCTGAAAATTGAGATGAAATAAATAAATAAAATAACGAACGAAACGATATACCTCTTGGCGTAGAAAGACGAAAATGTTTTTTAATCCCGGGATATCCCGGGATTGAGAAAAAAGCAATCCCGAATCCCGGGATTGAAAATATGTACCGGGATTGGAAGCCCTAATACCGATACTATTCAATAGTATACAAATTCCAATAGCGCATTTTATCAATAGACAATATATATAATGTAAATTCTAAAATAATACACAATCTTTTGTCAATATGATAATATATTAAATAAACAATAATCATTATATAGAAACAAATTGAGTAAAAAATTCTATTATCAAGTAATATGCAAATTTTATGCATATATATAATTTTATGCTCCACTAGATGGCGCTCTGCCATCTAAAAAGCACATGTGCACGTGGTCAGGAGATGCCTTTTTTATTTTTAATATCAACACCTGACCCACTTATCTTTTATTTTTTTCTTTTGTTTTTTCATATATATATATATATATATATATAAATATGCAAATATATATATATGAAAGAAAAAAATAAAAGATAAAAAGATCAGGTGTTGAAATCAATATTAAAAATGGCATATCCTGACCAGGAGCACATGTGCTTTTCAGAAGGCAGAGCGCCATCTGGTGGAACAGAAATCAACTATTCATTGATTTAGCCTGTTCCCTGATATTTGGCCAACCCAATTTCTTGATAAATCAAGAAAAGCCATCCACGAACGCGTTTCGCGCTTTTGGCGCTCGTCAGCGTGGAGTAGGCTGAACCATTGCGACCAAAAAATAATTTTTGATCCCAATGGCTTCCTGAAAAACCAAGAAATGGGTATTTAAGGCCAAACTTGCGTAAATACGCTTAGCACATTAAAAAACGAAAGAAAAAAATAAAAGATAAAAAGATCAGGTGTTGAAATCAATATTAAAAATGGCATATCCTGACCAGGAGCACATGTGCTTTTCAGAAGGCAGAGCGCCAAAAGCGCGAAACGCGTTCGTGGATGGCTTTTCTTGATTTATCAAGAAATTGGGTTGGCCAAATATCAGGGAACAGGCTAAATCAATGAATAGTTGATTTCTGTTCCACCAGATGGCGCTCTGCCTTCTGAAAAGCACATGTGCTCCTGGTCAGGATATGCCATTTTTAATATTGATTTCAACACCTGATCTTTTTATCTTTTATTTTTTTCTTTCGTTTATTAATGTGCTAAGCGTATTTACGCAAGTTTGGCCTTAAATACCCATTTCTTGGTTTTTCAGGAAGCCATTGGGATCAAAAATTATTTTTTAGTCGCAATGGTTCAGCCTACTCCACGCTGACGAGCGCCAAAAGCGCGAAACGCGTTCGTGGATGGTTTTTCTTGATTTATCAAGAAATTGGGTTGGCCAAATATCAGGGAACAGGCTAAATCAATGAATAGTTGATTTCTGTTCCACCAGATGGCGCTCTGCCTTCTGAAAAGCACATGTGCTCCTGGTCAGGATATGCCATTTTTAATATTGATTTCAACACCTGATCTTTTTATCTTTTATTTTTTTCTTTCGTTTTTTAATGTGCTAAGCGTATTTACGCAAGTTTGGCCTTAAATACCCATTTCTTGGTTTTTCAGGAAGCCATTGGGATCAAAAATTATTTTTTTGGTCGCAATGGTTCAGCCTACTCCACGCTGACGAGCGCCAAAAGCGCGAAACGCGTTCGTGGATGGCTTTTCTTGATTTATCAAGAAATTGGGTTGGCCAAATATCAGGGAACAGGCTAAATCAATGAATAGTTGATTTCTGTTCCACCAGATGGCGCTCTGCCTTCTGAAAAGCACATGTGCTCCTGGTCAGGATATGCCATTTTTAATATATATATATATATATATATATATATATACTAGCGGATGTGCCCGGCTTCGCCCGGGTTTTACCCGAGTGAATGTTTGTCTAACGAACATTTGTTAAAACAATTCTCTATAAACTTATAAAACGTACTCGGCTTCGCCCGGGGTTTTACCCGAGTAAAGGTTTGTCTAGCGAACATTTGTTAAAACAATTCTCTAAAAACTTATTTAAAAAAAAAGATATATTTTGATAATTTGAAACTCGTAAATTTGAATCTCTCGATAAAGTGAACATTTTTTCCCGGTCCCTGTGTGCCGTGTCATCCTGAATTTTGTCTTTCCTAATTTTCTACATTAGAAAATCATAGTTTTATCTAGTGAACATTTTTTCCCGTGTCACATTGCCGTGTCACATTGCCTTTATTCTTCATTGTTGGCTTTTTATATTATATTTACTCTTCATTGTTGGCTTTTTATCTTAAATTTATTCTTCATTGTTGGCTTTTTATATTACATTTACTCTTTATTGTTGGCTTTTTATCTTACATTCATTCTTCATTGTTGGCTTTTTATATCATATTTACTCTTCATTGTTGGCTTTTTATATTATATTCTGACCAAAATCTATCTGTGAACTTCACACAGACAGAATAAGGCAATTATATAAGTAGATTTACTCTTCTTTGTTGGCTTTTTATCTTACATTCATTCTTCATTGTTGGCTTTTTATATTACATTTACTATTCATTGTTGGCTTTTTATCTTACATTCACTCTTCATTGTTGGCTTTTTATCTTACATTCATTCTTCATTGTTGGCTTTTTATATTACATTCACTCTTCATTGTTGGCTTTTTATCTTACATTCATTCTTCATTGTTGGCTTTTTATATTACATTTACTCTTCATTGTTGGCTTTTTATCTTACATTCACTCTTCATTGTTGGCTTTTTATATTATATTTTTAGATTGAGATTATTAGCTAGTATGTAAAAATATTAGCTCTGTTGAAATTTAATTTTGTATTTATATATAAATAAAATTAACTCTGTTGATTTTTTGTATTTAATCGATAACAGCGAAGTTACGCATGTTAATGTTAGGAAAAAATATTTTGATGTTAAGCAAAACCTGCTCCATCTCGTTTTACATAAATGTTGAAAATTTGGTCGAAATTGATGCATTGTAACGAAAGTTTTTAGTGATGTCCTCTTATGAAATTTGCATTTTATTAATATAGATATATATATATATGTTATATTAAGATATTATTTAAAATGTTATATTAAAATATTTTATTTAAAATTATAATTTCATAGATATAAATAGTCTGTATAAATCGACCGCCAGAGGTCACGTTTTCTCTATAAATACTCGTTGTTGTTCTTCCCCGTTGGTCATCATACCAATATACGTTAGATCGTTGGTCACAACAATTTGCTCCTGCCATGGCTCCTAGGAAGAAGAAGAAGAATTCCGAGAATGCCGAGAAGCCCCTCGTAACCCTCGCCCAACTGGAGATGGAGAACGAAGAGGTGAAGCAGAACTTCGAGCAGAAAATACAGAATCCTTACCCTACCTCCCGATTTTACCTGCTCCAAAGCCTAATGGAATTCATCAACTTACGGTCTGAGCAGATCAAGGCCCTCATTGCCGAGGTAGAGAACCTCTCTGGCACCCTCGCGTCCTTTAAGGAACTGGACGAAATCAAGCCACAGACAGCCTGCCACAGCACTCAAACCAGCCCTTCTCCCTCCTGCAAGGAAACCAGCACTCAGACTGACCCCACCAAGCCCGCCACTCCCGCTCCAACCAAAAGGAAGCAGCCTGAGGCTCCCTACCCGCCCGCAAAGAGGACCAACCTCAATGGTCCCGCAAAACCTGCGCCCTCCCGCGTCCCCAAGCCTGCGGCCGCCCAAGTGGTCCTCCATGGGGAAAAATCGGCGGCCCACACAGTGGTCATCTCTGATGACCCACAGGCTGACCCAAGAGCAATGCTTAAAGCTGTCCGCGCTGCCCACACTCTACCCCAAGGCGTTTGGGCCTCCCTGCGAACCAAAGGGAAGCTTGTCCTCCACTCCAGCAACCCCGATACCATCCCAGCTGTGGCCACCTCCCTGGCCAACAAGCTGGATGGCATGAAGGTCCGCCAACAGAAGGTGATCCTGCCTCGCATCTGCCTCTTCAAAGTGGATGAGGAAACATCCAACTCCACCATTGAAGAGACGCTGCTGGAAACCCCTGCTGTCAGCCAACTCCCTGGGGACAAGGTGGTGCGCGTGGCGCATCGCTCTGCACCCAGAAACGGGACCTGCACCGCCTTCATCGAGGTGGACCTCACGACCTTCAGAGCTCTGGGAAATCGTGAAAGGATCGTGGTGGATGGTGTGATCCTCAACTTCGAGGAGTCCATCCGCGCACGAGTCTGCTTCCGCTGTTGTGGCTTCGGCCACAACTCTGCCCAATGCACCAGAGCTCCCACGTGCTTCCACTGCGGTGAAGGCGGCCATGAAGGCCGTGCCTGCCCCTCAGTTGCCGACTGGCACACTTCCAAGTGCGCCAACTGCTGTGCCAAGGGCCTCCCAGACAAGCACGAGGCGAGAGCCTCAAGCTGCCCCATCTTGAAGCTTAGAGCCCTCAAGTTCTAGGCTTCCAGGACCTCCTGCCTCCTCAACTGGCCTCCATCCAGGCTTCTCACCCATCAAGGCGCTGTTTCCTTGACCTCTCCAGCTTCCTCCCCCCTGCGATGACACCTCCACTGCCAGATCCTAGGATCCCTTGCGATGATCCCTGGCCACCCATCCCCAGGCCCCCCAACTATGCTTTGTATATATTCCGCTTTATGCGTCCATCGGGGCTCAAAAATCATTCATTTTGGTTAGCAGCCCCGTAAAATAAAGATATTTTCTCTCTCTTCCCCGTTGGTCGACCCAAAACTTTTGTGCATTATGTAAATAAGCTTTTTATTTTTTATTCTTGCGCCTTAGGCCAGGCTGTACTTGTACAAAATTATGTTTTTAATATGAATTCATTTCTCAGCTCAATAAAGCAATATCTGATCAAGACCATTTTATTATTATTCTTTTAAGAAATTTAGCCACGACTGCAAACGATACCATTAAGTAATCATGTACTCAAAAGAACCAGCAATTGATCTCTATCTCAAAATAATATTTATTATAACATATATATATATATAATTTTTTTGAAAATAGAGCAATCCATAAATAAATCTTTAATTAAAAAGGCGTATATTGGATCAAAATATAATTTATTTTATCAATATTCCAGTTGGCTGAACGCCAACTATTTGTTGTTGACACATATTGATATCATGATGCATTAGCGCGCCATCTGTTATGAAAATTTTAAACTATTATAGACGTGTATGATAAAATAATCATATGCGTCTATAGTAGTTTCAAAATTTTCATTAATATTAATATGCTATAATACCTTGAAAAAGGCAGGCGTTCAGCAAACTGAAATATTGGTAAAATAAATAATATTTTGATCCAATAACTCCCTATATATACACCTATCCCCCGATTTACACGGTACTTGTTTTACACGTTTTCGCTTTTACACGGTTTTCCAAAAGTTTTTGTTTTTGTTTTTATCGCACTATACTAAATGCTATTGTGATTGAACACATGCGCTGTGTACACATCTCACGAGGAATCCCGAGCTTATGTGCAGACTACATATTTTAACCTGTCAATGCATTTTATTTTTTTTTCTGTGTACACCTATCCCCCGATTTACACGTTTTTCTCAGGAACGTATCTACCGTGTAAATCGGGGGATAGGTGTATATATACAAGGTATGTCCCATAAGTTCCCGGACTGGGTCCATAAAAAAAAAAGGTAAGATTTTTTTTAAATTTTTTTATTAAAACTTTTCAAAGTAATCCCCCCTTGCTTCAACGCACCAGCGCCATCGTTTCTCCCAATTGTCGAAACAGTTTTTATAAGCCTCTTTTGGAATGCTCTTCAATGCTAACGGCGATTTTTCTATTATGTCATCCCTGGTGTCAAAATGTCTTCCTTTTAAAACTGCTTTAAGTTTGGGGAACAGGAAAAAGTCATTTGGTGCGATGTCTGGGAAATAGGGTGGTTGAAGTAGGATTTGTGTCCCGTTTTTCGCCAAAAAGCTAGTCATCAAGTGCGCTGTGTGAGGGCGAGCATTGTCATGGTGTAGGATCCAGCCACCATTAGTCCATTTTTCTGGCCTTTTTTTTCGAATCGCTTCCCTTAGACGGCGAAGAATGCCCAAATACATTTCCTTAATAACTGTTTGGCCTGCAGGAAGATACTCGTGATGAACAATGCCCTTGTTATCCGAAAAAGCGACCAGCAACACCTTGTTTCTGGATTTTTTGGGTCTAGGCTCACCTTAACCTCTCCACTCGGCAGATTTAGGTTTGGTTTCAGGGTCATAGCCATAGACCCATGTCTCGTCACCTGTGATTATCTTGTCTTTCCATTCTGGATCCGTTCTTGTCATTTCCATCATGTCCTCACAGGTTGCAAGCCGACACAGTTTTTGCTCATTGGTGAGGAATCTTGGGATGAATTTTGCAGGAGTCTTTTTGAGTTCAAATCTTCGGTTACGATCCTTCCAATCGTTGTTTTAGAGATGCCTGTGTCTTGCTCTAGCTCCAGCAAAGTGGTTCGAGGATTTTCTTTCATCAAATCGGTGATTTTTTGCACATTTTCATCAGTCCTTTGAAATTTTGGGCGTCCTTGACGAGGATCATCTTCAATGGAAATTCTGCCAGCTTTAAATCTAGAATGCCATTCAAAAACAGTTGTTCTCTTTGGGGCGTCATTGGGGAATGCTTTATTAAGCATTTCAAAAGTTTCGGTTGCTGATATTTGAAGTTTCACACAAAATTCTATGCAAATCCTCTGCTTCAATTTTTGTTCCATCGTAAAATCGCCGCAGCGCTAGGTGTGACCTTTAAATAAATTAGAATAACCTTGGCGCGCGCGCAAGTACCGCCTCGATATTGGTACCACCGTGTAGCCAGATATTTTTTCTATAATAAACAGTCAAATTCATTTACATTTTTCATTTATTTTTTTTTTATGGACCCAGTCCGGGAACTTATGGGACATACCTTGTATATACGTGTTCACCCTGAGTAAATATTTCCCAATGAATAATGGGTCAACAAATGTTTATTATACAGAGCAATAACGCGTCCTCTATAACAAATGAAAACATTAAGACGCGAATGTCTTTTTTTCACAAATAAATCAAACTGTCCTTACTTAAACACGTCTATTTGCTGTATAAAGAATGCGCGTTATTGCTTTGTATTAATTTATGTCTAACTGTCCTTATATATGTATGGATTTAGTTAGTATCTAACATTCAGTATTACAGTAGAACCTACCTTTAGCGGACACCTCTCTATAAAGGACAGTTTTCATTTGCAAAAATTACCATTTTTACTCTTTAGCAACTCTCTGGTAAGAGGACACCCCTTCCGTAAAAGACAGTTTGGCTCTGCAATTAGGTGTTGTCCTTTACAGGGAGGTTCTACTGCATTCGTTTTTAGATTACTGTGGAAGGGCGGGGATATCTGAAGTGCTTGGGAATACACCAATTAACTAATTAGAAACTATTGAAATAACTGTTGCATAATTTGAATTAATATTCCAAAAGATTCGCATCTTTTGTATTATACAAATATTCTTGACATGGAAGGGATAGAAGCATAAATGAAAACAAGTCAAATTAAATATTAAAAAAAGAGTATATTTTATTTCAATATATTTACGAGAGACCTTTTAAAAATATTAAGAAAATCGAAATATATACATTAGTAAGGGATGTACAATGACCAATATAAGAAAGCAAACTGGAGGTGAATTCACTCATTGAATTCCCACAAATTCTTCTCATAACCTTCATTGACGAGCTCCAGAAGATTTCTCCTACGACCTGTACACCCCAAAGCCAAATGATTTACTTTATTTATTATAGCCATGTTTTCATTTTTCTCTCCGAGGTTTTCCATGATATACTTTGATAAATCCTCTGTGGCCTTCTCCAGATATCCTTGGTGTGTTTTGAATATCATGCAGTGATTGTTCTCAGTCAGGTTGTAGACAAAGGTACAGCTGTATAACAGTGTTTGTCTGCACTGGCACAGGATATCTAATGGCTTTAGAAGATGGGTATCTGAGCAGAAAACATCCTCTTTGTTCATTTCATTGACTTTGGCCATAACTCTATCGTACAGCCCTTTTTCTAAATTTCGACACTGCATGTAGTTCATGTAACGCTTTCCATAGGATGAATATCTAACGGAGGCTGCTTCAGAATTTTCTCGTGCAACTAAAGCCGTGATTCTCTCCTCAGATTGGTTACATTGATATATTTTATTATGATTTTTCCAGGATCCTAGACAGGTCCAGCAAAATTCGTTTCCGCAATTTTTCCAGTTACAGATCATGTGATTGCAACCTCCATTCTTTTCAATTACAGAAAGACATTTAGGACATTCTTTGGTATTGATCTTTAACCAATTATATGTTTCGCTGTCATCACAACATTTCTTTTTCCATTTACGTAACAAGTCGCATTTAACGGGTTCGTGGCAACTTTCACCACATCCGAAGCAGAAAGTATGTGAACAGTTGCAGGTGACAGGTCGTGACTCGACACTTTGTACCCGAATTACGTTGTTACAATCCGGAAAAGGACACCATCGCAGCTTATCTTTGTACGCCACGTAGCTGTTGATTATTAATTGTCGGTATCTCTGTTTAACTTTTTCATCTTCAATTAGATTCATTACTGTTTGGTAATCAATCAATATGTCACATTCTGAAGCTTGACAGGAGATTTTCTCACCCATGCCATCGTGCATTATCTTGGTGGTCAGATATTCTTTCTATCATTCTTGACAAAACCTGTGACCGCATCCTATTCCTGTCATGATGTTGGATGGAAATTCCGAGTAACATATTTCACACTTTTTAATGCTTGGCCTTTCATTTGTTCCATTAATAGGTGGTCGTAGGTTTTCAAGTGGATTTACCATATGAGCATCTTCAAATAGGCTTTTTTGATCTCCACCACAATATCTATCATAAAATTTTGCCAGGTCCCAATTAAAATGATTTAACAAAATTCTGAGTAGTGTTGGTGGAATTTTAAGGATTTCATAAACTTCATTAATTGTTCGATTCATGGTTTGCTTAACCTGATCTGTAGACAAAACCTCAAAAGTAGATTCATGCCCGAGTTCAAAATCCTCGTTCTCTTCATACATGTACTCATTTTCTGAGTCATATATGTTCTTTTCGTCCTCCGAAAACATTAGTGGGCGCTGAACTTTATTCCAAACTTGAATTTAAAACGAAAGATTTTCAATCAAAATATATAGATTTTTCAATTTTGAATTATTTTCTTTTCGTTTAAATCAGGTTTCTGTAGCGTTCAGAAGACAACACGATATGCACAAGGCTTTAAATCGTTTGAAAGTGAAAAATTGTAAAGATTTACTAAAATACCATGAGCAATAATTTAGATAATTCTACAATGCTCTAGTTCAAATATTCATAGAGGTAATAACATTTATTTTTTTAACACTCAAATATATAGGCATATTCAAATTTCCTCTTTTGTAAATATTTGTAAATACAAATTATTTTTTTTGTATTGAATTTACATATGTAATAATTTAACTTATTAACATATATATTTTTTACTTATTAACATTACACTTTAACATATATTTTTTTTGTCATTAAAATATTAATCATTTATTCATTTGAAAAATACTTTTTGAAGGTCAGTGATATTTTAAATTATGAGTATTCTTTTATCATTTAAAATATAGAAATCCTTATATCTATTAAAATGAAATCCAAAATCGATGTTTGTTATCGCGTAGCGCAAAATCTACTGAATCAATCATTATGAAATTTCGCATGTAGGTAGCTGAAGATTTCGTTTAACATATACGATATTTAAAAAACTAAAAAAGTTAATGTGCTTTTTTAAAAAATAAAAAACCAACAAGTGATAGTTCCAGCCTTTTACCGCTTGAGCGCAGCACTGGTCGCGACGATAAATGAATTTGATTGGTTAATAATTAACACGTGGTTTGTTTACACGATGAATGTTAGTTTGTTCACACGATGAATGTTTTTAAAAGGTAAGATTATCCAATCACCGTGAAACTTTAGAATGTTATTTACTATACTACTGGGAAGATTTCTGGTTTGAATTCGATTTGAAATAAATATTCTTTGCAATTTTATTTGCAAATTTTCTACTTTCACTCGCAAGCAGCGAACATGCCAAAATCTATGTCACGCGGCGCAATCAACTCTCTTTATTTGCCTCGTAGATTTTTTGTCTTTCCTATGCGACTCATGGGTGAAAACATGATTCTTCCCAATTGTGCTTTTATATTATGTATACAGGAGACATGGGAATCTAATTAACCTTACGTGTGTATTTTGTTTTTCGTGTTTGTGTTGTTTTTCGAGATCTCAAGGCCGAGTGTATTATGTTAATATGTCCCGAGCCTTAATGCGTTCTAGGGATTTTTATGCAATTCCCTAGGGCACTTAAGATATGCTCGCCCGATATCCACTTTTTTTTTATCGGGGGTCGTAACCGGAGTCGGATCTTTGAATACAGATTCGAGGAAAGTCCTCGACCCTTCTAAAGTGGTTGTTTATTCCTTTCGGAAGAAACGTAAGCTCGAAAGCCTTGCTACCTAATTTTTCCTATCCTTTAAGTGGTAATGTGCGTGTTTTGTTCGTATTTAACCTTGAGATCTGCGTGTTGTGCATTGGTTGTGAGTTTTTATGTGTTGCCAAAATCCTAAAGTCTATTGTGCTTAGTGTGGGTAAATGTAACAGTTTTTGGAAGAAGAAGAATAAACATAATAGAAAGGGTGAAATTCATTGGGATGGCTGGCCAGGTTATAATATTAATATGATGATATTAATAAAATTAAATTGTGTTTTTTTGTAAAAGTCGATATGTAAGCTCGTTGTACAGTTTTGTGGACCGTTAAAATTGTCGGACGGGAGAACGCGGTGACCTCAATTTTATTTTCGGAGCGCGCGGGGGAGATCTCTAAATTTGTCCACCCTCCGTTTGTGTAATTTGGTGACCGATAAAAATGGCGGACGTCTTTATGTCGCGGGAGAATATGACCTATCATCTTAAACACCGGAAATTGGGCCAGCGAGAATTGAGGGAACATTCTAACTTTGTCCTCCCCTTGTGTAATTTGACACTTCCTGTCCTCCTAATTGATTTCTGCACGTTGTCTTGGGGCGCCCTAATTGTCCTCTGGAAAGTTCCTTACTTAACGCCTGAGGTCCTTTTAATTGTTTTAAGTTTTCTTCCAGTATCACATATATAAGATTTAGAAATTCTAAAATTGCATGGCCTATATGGAACACTGCTTCCTGTAGCTGGTAGAGCCGTTGGGGCCGTAGGGCATATATTACCATGTAAACTATTAATATAAATGGAGCGAGTTTATAGGGAATAATCAGAAGACAGATAACACCTATTAGATGAAATATGGGATATTGGTACATTTTCTCCCACGTCCTCTCCACGAATTGGATTTTTTGATTATCGGGTTGTAATTCTACGGGTTGTGGTGAACTTGGAACGGGATGTGTTTGGGGATGGGCTATGTCGCGTTCCTTGTGACCCTTAGTGAGTTGTGTAAATCGGTTTTTGGGAAATATGGTAGGATCTAAATGATTGTCAGGTTCGTTATTCGCCAGTTTGGTTGTCAATGGTTCTGTTGAAGGAATGTTGTGTGTATGAGTTTTAAGTGGAAACGTATAATCGTTCCTCTGTCGTAGATGGTGTAAATTTGTTATTGTTTGTATTGTGTGTGTGGTATGTTTTGTGTACGGATTTAGTTTGTTTATGTGGACTGTATCGGTGTTTCTTTGGAGTGGTTGGCTGGATTCATCGATACTTTTTGTTAATTGGCAGGTGGGACAGGTTTTTTACCTGTTGTGCAATGTCTTGTGTTATGTTCTGCCAATAATATTGAGCGGAGATGAGCCTCGTCATCTTTGAGATGTTTGGATGGTTGTGTTGTGTGTGGACTGATTTAAGTAGCTAGTTTGTGAGTGGTTTTGGAACTATAATTTTAGTTACACCTTTTCGGGAAACGGTATGCAGTCCATTGTGATCAATGGTCAAGCTAGAATTTCCCGATGGGGAAGGCTGATGGCTCTTAATGAGGGAGGCGTCTAAGAAGCCACAGAACGGGTTACGAGTTATGACGTCCGTTTCATATTGTTGTACTCCATTTATGTAACAGACCTCATATTCGTATCTCGATAGCCTTAATCTCCATCGAAATAATCTGCCTGACGGGTTTTCGATCCTTTTCAGCCACTGTAATGCGTGATGGTCAGAAAATATGGTTAATTTTTTTGTCCATCAAACAGACGCGGAAATTATCCACACTCTCCACAATCGCTAGGCATTGTAGTTCAGAGCTGGAATAATTTCGTTCGTGTGAACGCAGGGAGCGGCTGAAATTCTGGACTGTGTAGGTCTTCTATCAGGGTAGGCCTGTTTGAGGACGCCTGCCATGCCGAGTGTTGAGGCGTTACAGTACACTTGGCATGGCAGACCTTCTTTGTAAAGGTGTAAAATGGGGTGTGTTGTAAGGCTTTCTTTCAAGCTAGTGAACGCTTTCTGGCATTTGTCATCCCAGACCCACGTGACATCCCTTTTTAGAAGGTTGACAAGTGGCGTCCGCAAGCGGGCGTAGTCCGGAACGAACTTTTTATAAGCGTTCACAGCGCTTAAGAAAGATCGCAATGTTTTGCGATTGTGTGGTTGTTGGGTGGCGTGAATGGTTTCTATGTTTCGTGTAGATGGGGTGGTTGTTTTGGCAGTGGTTGTGCATGTGTTTGCGTGGTGTTGTTTTCGCTTTTTGGTGCGAGTGTCGCGTTTGTTGCGATGTTTGCGCGTATCACTGTGGTGTGACGACGTGTGGTCATATGTGTGCGTTGTGTGTGAGCTGTCCTGTTGGATGGATACTGTCTGCGTATTGTTGTTGTGAGTGTCGCAGTTGTTGCGATGTACACGTGTGTGATTGCTGTGTGACGACGTGTGGTCACGTGTGGGCTTTATGTGTGAGTTGTCTCGTTGGATGGACACATTTTGTGCATTCTCGTTGTGATTTGAGGCCGTTGTGGCCTTGTGAATTGAGGGCATATAAAAAAGGCAATTGGCCTTAATGAAAAAATTGTGTTGTGCGTGCGCGTGACTAGATTGGCATGTGGGTGATTGGGTTTTGACCAATGGTGGGCGCATTGGGTGCCATGTGCGGAAGGTTTGTGTGCATGGTGAGTCCTTTGTGACATCGCTTGGCACTCCCAATACGTGCATTCATTGGGTACATGGTTGAAATGGTAGGTAAGGGTAGACAATGGAGCGCCAAGCTGGAACATAGTGCCTTGGTTGAAGAGTCTATTGTTATTTTAAAATTCCGGAGGGTATTTATGCTGAGAATTCCAAATGGCAGAGGTGCTTCCA
This sequence comes from Cordylochernes scorpioides, assembly GCA_030710605.1. Lineage (NCBI taxonomy): Eukaryota > Metazoa > Arthropoda > Arachnida > Pseudoscorpiones > Chernetidae > Cordylochernes > Cordylochernes scorpioides. The sequence continues at coordinate 77,473,431 of CP092876.1, forward strand.
CCACATGGAAATTCTCTTTTCTAGTTTGTTTACCTATTGTCAGGGGGAGGACTATTTTACCTATTGTTGTTACAAGACCATTTATGGCCTGTAGGTCTATAGACTGTTATTTTAATTTTAATTTAGGGAGGTTAGTTTTTAAAATTTTATAGAGATTATGGGGCACTATGTTCAAACTTGCGCCTGTATCAATTAGAAATGGGGGTGACAGTTCAGGGGTTAGGAACAGTTTCATCGTCAATTGGTTGACGATAAAAGGGTTGATGGTGCCTTCCTACCTTAGTGCCGAAAGGCTCTGGCGGCTCGTATGTCTCGGGCGTGTTGTGGAGGTGTGGGACGCCTGGCGTGCTGTTGAGTTGGGGCTGCTTGCACTGCCCGTGCGTTCGCGTGTTGAGTTGGGGCTGTTTGCACTGCCCGTGCTCTCGCGTGTTGAGTTTGTTGGGATGGTTCAGTCCACATACTTGTTTTTTTCTGGCCGCTGGTGTATGGATCCGGCATGGTGGGTGATGGCTCCTCGGGGTGGCGCGTCAGGTAGTCCGGTTCCATGGCGGCGATAGCTCCGTCCATCTCCTGGTCGGTCGCTCGGAGGAGTTGGTGGGCGGCGTGTGTCCCGTCAGCGGGGCCCCGGTACGTCCCTTCGCGTCGGGACAACCTCACTTCCTGGAGGGCAGCAGTCAACTGGAGTAAAACTGCCGCCAGGGTGTGTCGTGCGATCTTCCTTCTCTCCCCTATCCCGTTGCCGTTAATTTTCGCTTCTGTGTTTTGTTCGTTTTCCATTTTATCCTGTCGACTCACTGTAATATATACGATACTTTTTGGTGATGGTTGATTGAGTTGTTTGATTGATTGATTGATGATTGTTGTGGGCGCAGTCGTGTTTGCTGAAATAGTAAGGTATTCACACAGGGGAAAATAACGAGAACACAGGATTGGATTGAAATAGGCCAGCGATCAAGGGAGAAAGGGGTGACTATGGGGTTCTTGACTAAGGCTAGGCTGTCACATAGTGAACATTGGACTTATCTGGGTGATAAGGAAGATGGTGGCGAGCTCCAACTTGTACCTTGGCCGGTCCAGGTGCTAACTCGATGCTGTCCAGGTCCCAACTAACTAAACTGAGTCCGAGATTTAACACGTAAACTTCTCAGGGCTCTCATTGGATGACTGTCCACTCGTGGCCGTTTCTCATTGGTCTTAGCTAATCCTCCTGGACTCTGGTTGGATCTTTGTTAATCCTTTGTCCTTGTCTTGTTTTAACATGATCCCGGAAGGGGAAGGTTCTTGAACTCAGTTTTTTATGAGTTCCTGGATAATAAAACCTACTAATGACCGTTTCCTCTCTGATGGCCTTTCTCCCAGATTCGCTAAGCCTCGTCTTTATTAAAATCTTTAGATCATACATTGCATACATATTGTGGTGGGGTTACATCTAGTTATGTACAAATTATGACATATATATTATAATTTAATACTATAAATATATATATAATATCAACATATATAGTCACGACCGTCTTTCCTCAATTCCTCATGTCACGGATGCGCGCGCATCATCATTATGATCATTATCATTATCTAATGATAATAATAATAATATTTATTATTATATTATTATTATTATTTTATTATTAATATATAGTCACGACCGTCTTTCCTCAATTCCTCATCGCTGTCACGGATGCGCGCATCATCATTATGATCATTATCTTCTATAGAAGCTTCTATCTTTATAATTATGTATATTTACAAAAAGTCAATTCGCTCGCGCCTCTAGCGGTGAAAATGAGGGGTAATACCAGCTAACCTAATGTACATGTAAAGTTTGGAGCGGGACGTTTCACAAGAGTGACATCCACGGCTCCAATTTATAATTGTAACAAATAGTATTTGAATAAAAACATTCAATCGGGTAAAACACAGGCGTTGCCCGGGTCATTCGGCTAGTAATAATATATTTACAAAGTCAATTTTAACATGAAAATTGTGAACAAAACGGTGAAAGTTCTGGGGCTATTTTTGATTAAATTTCTTTTAGCTACAATTAAAAACAATTGAAGTAAATGATTCTAATCAAAATTATTATTACAGAGCAGTTTTTCCTATATAATTACGAGGTGTGTTCAAAAAGTATCGCGACTTTTGAATTTTCGCGGGTTACGTATATTCGAATTTCGATCTTTTTGTGGCTTTATGTTGGTACTCATGTCTCTCACTTATGCCGACAAGCTCGGCCATTTTGAATGCTCACTTAATTGTTGACAGCTGCTTTGCTTGCAGGTGTTTTGGATCGTCTTCGATTTTTACCTATTAAAAAAAAATGGATCAAAGAACCTGTATCAAATTTTGTGTGAAAAACGAAATTAAGTGCGCGGATGCATTCCGAATGTTGACTGTGGCATACGGAGAAGCTACCTTGGACCGAAGCAACGTTTATCGGTGGTACAAAATGTTCTCAGAAGGCTGAGAAGATGTGAACGACGAAGAGCGTGCCGGATGCCCGAGCACTTCAACAACAGACGAAAAAATTAATGAAGTGGAGAAAATGATATTGACCAATCGTCGAATCACCGTTAGAGAAGTTGCTGAGGACATAAACATATCGATTGACTCGTGCCATTCGATTTTTATCAATGATTTGGGCATGAGACGGGTCGCCGCGAAATTCGTACCAAAATTGCTCAATTGCGACCAAAAACAGCATCGCATGAACATTGCTAATGAGATGTTGGACTCTGTCCGCGACGACCCAAATTTGCTCCAGAGGGTCATAACTGGTGACGAAGCGTGGGTTTATGGTTATGACGTGGAAACCAAAGCTCAATCATCTCAATGGAAGCTGCCGCACGAACCAAGACCGAAAAAAGCGCGCCAAGTTCGGTCGAATGTGAAAGTTTTGCTGACAGTTTTCTTCGATTGCAGGGGCGTGGTGCATCATGAGTTCTTGCCACAGGGTAGAACGCTCAATAAGGAATATTACCTGCAAGTTATGCGCAATTTGCGCGAATCAATCCGCCAGAAACGCCCGGATTTGTGGAAGAACAAAAATTGGCTTTTGCACCACGATAACGCCCTTGCTCACACATCGTTGCTTGTGCGCGACTTTTTGGTAAAAAACAACACACTAATGATGCCGCAGCCACCGTATTCCCCAGAACTGGCCCCCTGTGACTTTTTCTTGTTGCCTAAACTGAAGAGGCCCATGAAAGGATGACGTTACGCTACGCTTGACGAGATAAAGACGGCATCGAGGGAGGAGCTGAAAAAGATTTTAAAAAATGATTTTTTGAAGTGCTTCGAAGATTGGAAAAACCGTTGGCACAAGTGTATAATATCTCATGGGGATTACTTCGAAGGGGACAAAATAGGTATTCATGAATAAATAAATAATTTTTGAAAAAGCACAAAAGTCGCGATACTTTTTGAACACACCTCGTATATCTATATTTATTTATTTCAACACACAAAACGCGATATCCCGCTCAGGGATAATTGCGTCGATTTACATTAAAAAAAAAACACAAACAGTTATAAACATTTTATACAAGAAAAGTAATTACTGAGATTTCCTCATTAAAAAGTTTTGGAAATATGGAACAGTGTTAAATATATGTAATGGAATTGTGTTTATATAATGCCATTGAAGGTAATTTATAAGCACAAAGGAAAGAGTGAATTATTAAGAAGTATTCAAAGATTTGAAATAAAATGATTTTTCCCAAAAATATCAAGCAAGTGGACAATTAAAATAATTGTATTGATATCCTGTCTATACATGCAAAAGTGCATAGTCTGTACTATTTTAAAAAAGATAATCTATATATATATAAATGAATGTATGTGTGTGTGTGTGTCTGTTTGTCCTTTATGCCTGACCAAACCACTCATTGGAACGCCATGAAACTTTGGGAAGTTATTTAGTATAGTACTGGGAAGGTTTCTAGCAAATAAAATTTTTGAAATAACTTTTCGCTTTAAAATAATCAAGATAAATATTCTAATTTATCTGTTATAATTCAACAATCTGCTCTAAATATTATCATGATGATACGATGATTTTGTAATGTAGAAAATTAGGAAAGACAAAATTCAGGATGACACGGCAATTTATTTGAGACAAGAATAATGATACAATTCCAAGGCAAGTTACTATTCCTTTAACTTCCAATTACCGAGGGAACCAATTAATATTGATTTTATTCAACTTATCGAGTATTTTTCAAGGGACCGGGAAAAAATGTTCACTTTATTGAGAGATTCGTTAGACAAACCTTTACTCGGGTAAAACCCGGGCGAAGCCGGGTACGTCCGCTAATTATATATATACATGATACTATGTACAACGAATATGGTGACTTTACCACCGCTACAGAGTTTGGTGGAGAATCGCCAGCAGGTCTCCAGCGACACCACGTATTTCGTGATCTACGAAGAATACGTAGATCGCGTGCTTCACCTCTGAGGAGATCAAGCAAGTAGACTTGATTGAGAAATATATATAGTGATTGAATTACATGATTCAATCAGAACAAAGAGACAAAGTAGTTACAGTAAAGCCTTCTGTATGAAAATTCCAAAAATTGTGGCTAAATTGGTTTCTCCAAGACGTGGTCTCATCAGAGATTCTTTCATGTCAAACAGAATCTTTGATGAGAGGCCACCTCCAGTAGAGACGGGGTTTACGACATCTTTAGGTGATCTTTCATGGGAGCTTCTAATTTTATATTGATATACAGTAGAACCTCCCTTTAGCGGACACCCCGTTTGCGGACACCTCTCCACAAATGACAGTTTTCATTTGCAAAATTACCATTTTTACAATTTAGCAGCTCTCCTGTAAGAGGACACTTCTCCCTAAAGGACACTTCGGCTCTGCAATTAGGTGTCCTTTACAGGAAGGTTCTACTGTATCACTTTTAATTTTGAATTTTAAATTTCCTGTGCTTAAATTGATAAATTTCTAAACTATTGTGTGTGGAAAATGCCACCATATTTATTTATTTCGTCTCAGTTTACAGGTGTTACATTCGAGTCACCTGTCCTGACTATTTACGCATGGCGAGTTAGTGGAGTAGAGGCGGTCCCCACCCCAGACGTTACAGGAGGGCAGCTGAAATGCCACCATATTTTTCATGAAACCCCATTTGGCCAAAATAATGATTCAAGGATATTTCTCATAAATAACTTTTTGTTAAATTTATATATATATAATATAATACTAGCGGATGTGTACCCGGCTTCGCCCGGGTTTTATCCGAGTGAAAGTTTGCCTAACGAATATTATTGATAATAATATTCCGGAACACACAGACTATTATGATAATAATGATAATAATATTCGTTACATTATACAAGGTATGTCCCATAAGTTCCCGGACTGGGTCCATAAAAAAATAAATAAATGAAAAATGTAAATTAATTTGACTGTTTATTATCGAAAAAATATCTGGCTACACGGTGGTACCAATATCGAGGCGGTACTTGCGCGCGCGCCAAGGTTATTCTAATTTATTTAAAGGTCACACCTAGCGCTGCGGCGATTTTACGATGGAACAAAAATTGAAGCAGAGGATTTGCATAGAATTTTGTGTGAAACTTCAAATATCAGCAACCGAAACTTTTGAAATGCTTAATAAAGCATTCCCCAATGACGCCCCAAAGAGAACAACTGTTTTTGAATGATATTTTAGATTTAAAGCTGGCAGAATTTCCATTGAAGATGATCCTCGTCAAGGACGCCCAAAATTTCAAAGGACTGATGAAAATGTGCAAAAAATCACCGATTTGATAAAAGAAAATCCTCGAACCACTTTGCTGGAGCTAGAGCAAGACACAGGCATCTCTAAAACAACGATTGGAAGGATCGTAACCGAAGATTTGAAGCTCAAAAAGACTCCTGCAAAATTCATCCCAAGATTCCTCACCAATGAGCAAAAAACTGTGTCGGCTTGCAACCTGTGAGGACATGATGGAAATGACAAGAACGGATCCAGAATGGAAAGACAAGATAATCACAGGCGACGAGACATGGGTCTATGGTTATGACCCTGAAACCAAACCTCAATCTGCCGAGTGGAGAGGTTAGGGTGAGCCTAGACCCAAAAAATCCAGAAACAAGGTGTTGCTGGTCGCTTTTTCGGATAACAAGGGCATTGTTCATCACGAGCATCTTCCTGCAGGCCAAACAGTTATTAAGGAAATGTATTTGGGCATTCTTCGCCGTCTAAGGGAAGCGATTCGAAAAAAAAAGGCCAGAAAAATGGACTAATGGTGGCTGGATCCTACACCATGACAATGCTCGCCCTCACACAGCGCACTTGATGACTAGCTTTTTGGCGAAAAACGGGACACAAATCCTACTTCAACCACCCTATTTCCCAGACATCGCACCAAATGACTTTTTACTGTTCCCCAAACTTAAAGCAGTTCTAAAAGGAAGACATTTTGACACCAGGGATGACATAATAGAAAAATCGCCGTTAGCATTGAAGAGCATTTTAAAAGAGGCTTATAAAAACTGTTTCGACAATTGGGAGAAACGATGGCGCTGGTGCGTTGAAGCAAAGGGGGATTACTTTGAAAAGTTTTAATAAAAAAATTTTAAAAAAATCTTACCTTTTTTTTATGGACCCAGTCCGGGAACTTATGGGACATACCTTGTATATTTATATAATATATAAAATATATTTTCGAGCAAACATATCCACTCTCTCTACTGAATAGGTTTTTAAAAAGATATATATAAATAAAAATATCAAGAGATATACTACATGATCTTAGCCAAAAGGCCGAGAAACGATATTTTATATATAGAAATGACCTGGCTTCGTGTGTCTTCTGCTCGAGTGAATGTTTCGCTGGTAGAATTTTGTTCCTGCCTACTGAAAATTATTATCTGGCTTCGCCCGTGGTCTGCTTTATTTAATATTCCCCTGAAAAATTTTGTTAATGTCAATCAAGCATGATACATCAATATTGTCATCATCATTTCTGACTAAAAAAAATATTTTTGCTCAGTACTTGGTTAATTATAATTTTTCTTGGTTAAAAGTGCGACAAAAAAAAAAAAAAAACTCTTCCAGATTTAACTCTCTGTCCTGTTCAAATTTCAGCGAGATTAGTTACATATTGAGGGCGTGCATAGCCGCCAAACATATATATGCCTTTTTCATAATATATATATATATTCACGGTTTCGCCCAGTTTTTACCCGAGTAAAAAGTTTGCATAGCGAAAATTTGTTAAAACGATTCTAGCAAACATCCAATCCCTACTGAATCTATACTTGTCTATACTCTCGATAATTTGATATATTTTCCCGGTCCCTTGAAAAATACTCGATAAGTTGAATAAAATCATTATTAATTGGTCCACTCGGTTATTTGAAAATGTATATAAATATTGTTATATGCGTTTAAATATATTTTTGAAACACATAATTTTTTTGAAAACATTTATTAAATTTTAAATAAAATATTTTCTTTAAATATATACACCTATCCCCCGATTTACACGGTACTTGCTTTACACGTTTTCGCTTTTACACGGTTTTCCAAATGAGTTTTTTTTTTTGTTTTTATCGCACTATACTAAATGCTACTGTGATTGAACACATGCGCTGTGTACACATCTCACGAGGAATCCCGAGCTTATGTGCTGACTTGCTGCACACGCACACTGTGTCTGTATTTCTTCGCATAAAATTAAAGTTTTATTTACGGAAAATTGTATTTTAGTGAAAGTTTCACAGTTTCAGAAAGATTTAATTTTCCATATATTCGTAAATTACAAGTGGGTGCATAATTTAGATTATTATAAATTAACGGCTGTGTGATTAAAGTAAAATTCAGAGGGAAAAAATGCGGGAAAAAATATAACTATATATTTTATTCAGAAAATGATGATGACGATATTGTTGTATCATGTTTGATTATCAGATACAAAATTATATCTCTTCTATATCTTCTACTAGCGGACGTACCCGGCTTCGCCCGGGTTTTACCCGAGTAAAAGTTTGTCTAACGAATCTCTCGATAAAGTGAACATTTTTTTCCCGGTCCCTTGAAAAATGCTCGATAAGTTGAATAAAATCAATATTAATTGGTTCCCTCGGTAATTGGAAGTTAAAGGAATAGTATCTTGCCTTGGAATTGTATCATTATTCTTGTATGGATGTACCCGGCTTCGCCCGGGTTTTACCCGAGTAAAGGTTTGTTTAACGAATCTCTCGATAAAGTGAACATTTTTTCCCGGTCCCTTGAAAAATACTCGATAAGTTGAATAAAATCAATATTAATTGGTTCCCTCGGTAATTGGAAGTTAAAGGAATAGTATCTTGCCTTTGAATTGTATCATTATTCTTGTCTCAAATAAATGGCCGTGTCATCCTGAATTTTGTCTTTCCTAATTTTCAACATTACAAAATCATCGTATCATCATGATAATATTTAGAGCAGATTGTTGAATTATAACAGATAAATTAGAATATTTATCTTGATTATTTCTAGGCGAAAAGTTATTTCAAAAATTTTATTTGCTAGAAACCTTCCCAGTACTATACTAAATAACTTCCCAAAGTTTCATGGCGATCCAATGAGTGGTTTGGTCAGGCATAAAGGACAAACAAACAAACAAACATTCATTTATATATATATATATATATATATATATATATATATATGAAATGTAAATAATAAAGTTTATCAAATAAAATTTTAAATCTTAAATATAATTTAAATTAAGTTGATATTATAGAGTGAGTTAAGATGGATTTATATATTGATATAACTATATTTAAAACTTTTAATAATAGTAATATTTATATATAAAAAGGAAATTCTATTAGATTAGCAAGCTAAATCTAAATTAATTATATAAGATAAAAGTTGATAATTATTTTTGTGTTTAAGTTAGATGAGATTAAAAAGTTCTTTATATGTATTATATTTATATCTTATTTAGGAGAGAAAAATGTAATAAAAGTAATTATATGTTAGAATAATATGTTTTTATTTTAGATAGAGAAAAAAAAAAAATTTTGAAAAATAAAAAGAAAATTTAACAAGAAAAGAAGATTTAACAACGTAACGTCTTTTAGCATCGGCTTTTACCCGTCATTTAGACATACTCTTAAAATAAATAGGAATAAAGAAGAGATTTATAATGATTAAATATTTATTTTTTAGTAAAAGAGAGGAAAGAGATAAAGAAAGAACCATACACTTTTATTTCAAACAGGTAGAGAATTGAAAGGTTGTTAGTATTTTTTTTTAGTTAATTAATAGTTTTTGTAATTTTTTTATATAATTTTTTTTTTCCTATATAATTTTAGATTTTTTTTTTTCCTAAGAGTAAGAATAATATGAAATAATGTTTTTGCCTAGTTAAGGATAGATAAACATATTTTAAATCTTTGCCTATTAGAAATTATTTTTTGGAACCCTAATGGTAGACCAGGACATTACACAAAAGGAGATTTGGAAAATCTATTGGAGAGAGAAATCTGTGGTACCAGGGCTCTTCAGATGAAAATACCACAACCCATTTCACCCTTACTTCATTATGGATTGATTTCTCTTCGACCATTAAACTGTATAATCAAATTAATATTAGATATCATAGAAGGAGGCTGTTTACTTACTTATTCAAAGTGGCGTCTGCCGCTCCCTCGAGACAGCGCACATGTGTGGATGTAACATCTGTCTGTCAGGGACCCTCGACACTGTTCTAAAAGTAACCTTCCCTTTTCTAGGAAATCTTATTTTTAAAATTGTTAGAAGTTAGAAAAGCTGTCAGAAAAGAATCATTAGAAATTTTAAAGATTGTGAAAATATGTATTAAAATTTTGTTTTCATTGATATAAGTTACATTTTTATTAAAATTATAAATTAATTGAATAATAAAACATTTATTATGCTTCAAATTCATTTATATTTGTTTTCCAGTTCCCTCCCACAGTAACTGGAGATCAAATTGAATGAATTTAATGCTTTATAATCGTTATCATATAATTAATATATTTAAAGTCATAGGAAATATATTCAGTAATTCTATCATTTGTTTTAGTATAAGAGTAGAATATAAGTTGTTGGTTAGATTAATTGGAGAAGTTTGAAGTTTCAAATTTATAATTATATTTATTATTGCTTAGGTATTTGTGTATTGACAGCCTATTGTAAAACTTTACTGTTTTGTATTTAAAACCATTGTTTAAATACTCTTTATTAAGATTTTTAATGTCTTTAATAAAGTTTGTTTTAATGTTGTTGATTCTATAAAATCTTAAAAATTGACCAAAATATATGCCTTTGCAGCAATTTGATGATATGTTGGAATTGACATTACAGAATTTAATAATTTTAAAATTATAACAATTTCTTTTGTCATATGTTCCAATTGACTTGTTTGCAAGGTTTATATTTAAGTCTAAAAAGTTAACCTCCTTGTTATTAGTTATCTTTTCATTATTTTTAAGTTTCAAATATTTAGGGTATATTTTGTAAATGACATTATTGAATTGTGGGTTATTCAAGATAATGATGTCATCTACATAGCGGAACATATGCCAATTTACATCATTCTGTAGGAAGAACTCTCTTTCATACCAAAAAAGTAATAAGTTTGCTAGTAGTGGACTGGATGAAGTTCCCATTGGAACACCTTTAGATTGAATGTATATTTTGTTTTTAAAATTAATATAATTAAAGTTTAAGAAGGTTTCAAGTAATGTTTTTGCTGTTTTGTTATCTAATTTAAATGTTTTGTATTTGTTGTGAATAATTTGAATATGGAATGTTTTATCATTAATGAATTCATTTATTAAGCTGTGTATTTTATTATTAAGGTCTTCTAAACGTATGTTAGAGTAAAGATCTTCAAAATCAAATGTATGAACTGTATTGATCTTTTGTAGGTTATTTGTTAGGAAGTTAATGATTTTTTTATTAGAATCTATGAATTTATAATTATGTTTGTTAGTTATTTTATTTATTATGAATTGAAGTGTTGAAGCTAGTCTTAAATCTATGTTTTTTATGACTGAGTTTATTCCTGATGTGATTGTTCTAAATGAGATTGGTGTTTTATGTAATTTAGGAATAATATAAAATTTCGGTATGTTTGTGTTTTTGTTGTAATTAATGATTTTTAGTGTGTTTTCTACATTTTTAATATCTTTTTTGATTTTAGTTTCAGTTGTTTTTATGAAAGTGTATTTACTGTTGTTATTAATTTCATTTTTTAGAAGGTCATGATATAAGTTTTTACATATAATAGATAAATTATTTGAACATTTATCTATTGGACATATGATAAAATCTTTTTGTAAGTTTTCAAAATTGTCTTTTAAGGAATTAATTTCCGATTCATTAGGGATTGTGTATTTTAGTGTGTTGTTATAATAGTTTTTTATTTCTTTACTTAATTTATATTTCCATTCTAGGAAAGTAAATTCAGGAATTCTGTGTTTTATACTAGTTTTATTAATGAATATATCGATGTCTTTTAATATAGATTTAATTGTATTATTGAAATTGTGTTTGATCTGAGGTATATATTTATATCCTCTGTTTAAAATGTTTTGGAGTTTTGGTTCCAAAAAAGTATAATCGCTAGTTAAAATATGTCCTGTGAATTTATATTTATCTAGAACATTGTGGCAATTACATTTAGATTTTTTAAAATTTGTTAGATTATTAATAAACGGGTTATAATTGCATAATATACTGCCAATATTCTTGTTATATTTCCAGGTAGTTTTAAAATTTAAACCTTTTATAGGAAATAAACTGTTAATAGATTGGTCATTAAATATATCATTAAATTTGAAATGATCAAATAATTTGTTATTGAATTTAATAATAATGTTAATTTGGTTATTATTTTATATCTTAAAGGAAAGATTAAAATATAAAAGTAATTATAATCACATAATACTCACAGAATTTTTTTTTTCTCAGTGTTTTAGTCAGTTTAAAGATGTTTTTTATTAGTTATTCTTACAATTACTACAGATATACATACAACAATCTATATTTATTATCAAACAAATTATTAATTATTTCAACTAACATCTATAGCAAATAATTTTTAATAAAAAAAAAAAACGTTTTAAAGATTAACAAACTAAAAAACTTAAAAAAAAACTACAAACATTTTTGGGTTAGCACCCCTTCTATGTTCTCTAAACTCGCTAAAAATTGTCTAAATAAGAAATGTCAAACTTGCCCAACTTTCAAGAACCATGACACATTTCAAACACCTAGTTGTAAGATAGAAAACACTATTTATAAATTAACTTGCCAAACTTGTCAACTTTCATATATAGGACAAACTTGCAATCCTTTAAACATAAGAATAAATTTACATAGAAACCACTCGAAAAAATCAATTGGTAACACATACATGAAACAACACAATAAAATACATACCTTTAACAATTACATGATAGAAATACTTGACATTTGTCAAGACAAAAAACAACGATTATTATTAGAAAACAATTACATTTATCAACACAACACTTTATACCCTTATGGACTTAACGACGAACTTAACCACACATACACACCACAACCATCTGAAATATCAATCTATGAAATTAGTAATAAATACAAAAAACATAACTCTAATAATAACTCAGTCAAAACCAGAGGTAAAACTACCAACAAATTAGGCTTCATAAACTTTAATAACTTATTAGACACAAACAAAATGTACACAAAAAATTTCATTGAAAATTTTATTAAAACATTATTCAAATTAAATAATAGCAAACTTATAAAACTTGTAGAACACATTAAAATTCACAATCTTTCTAATAGATTAACAGATATCACAAACGACATCTTCAAATACAGAAAAATTAAACAAAATAATAACCAAATTAACATTATTATTAAATTCAATAACAAATTATTTGATCATTTCAAATTTAATGATATATTTAATGACCAATCTATTAACAGTTTATTTCCTATAAAAGGTTTAAATTTTAAAACTACCTGGAAATATAACAAGAATATTGGCAGTATATTATGCAATTATAACCCGTTTATTAATAATCTAACAAATTTTAAAAAATCTAAATGTAATTGCCACAATGTTCTAGATAAATATAAATTCACAGGACATATTTTAACTAGCGATTATACTTTTTTGGAACCAAAACTCCAAAACATTTTAAACAGAGGATATAAATATATACCTCAGATCAAACACAATTTCAATAATACAATTAAATCTATATTAAAAGACATCGATATATTCATTAATAAAACTAGTATAAAACACAGAATTCCTGAATTTACTTTCCTAGAATGGAAATATAAATTAAGTAAAGAAATAAAAAACTATTATAACAACACACTAAAATACACAATCCCTAATGAATCGGAAATTAATTCCTTAAAAGACAATTTTGAAAACTTACAAAAAGATTTCATCATATGTCCAATAGATAAATGTTCAAATAATTTATCTATTATATGTAAAAACTTATATCATGACCTTCTAAAAAATGAAATTAATAACAACAGTAAATACACTTTCATAAAAACAACTGAAACTAAAATCAAAAAAGATATTAAAAATGTAGAAAACACACTAAAAATCATTAATTACAACAAAAACACAAACATACCGAAATTTTATATTATTCCTAAATTACATAAAACACCAATCTCATTTAGAGCAATCACATCAGGAATAAACTCAGTCATAAAAAACATAGATTTAAGACTAGCTTCAACACTTCAATTCATAATAAATAAAATAACTAACAAACATAATTATAAATTCATAGATTCTAATAAAAAATCATTAACTTCCTAACAAATAACCTACAAAAGATCAATACAGTTCATACATTTGATTTTGAAGATCTTTACTCTAACATACGTTTAGAAGACCTTAATAATAAAATACACAGCTTAATAAATGAATTCATTAATGATAAAACATTCCATATTCAAATTATTCACAACAAATACAAAACATTTAAATTAGATAACAAAACAGCAAAAACATTACTTGAAACCTTCTTAAACTTTAATTATATTAATTTTAAAAACAAAATATACATTCAATCTAAAGGTGTTCCAATGGGAACTTCATCCAGTCCACTACTAGCAAACTTATTACTTTTTTGGTATGAAAGAGAGTTCTTCCTACAGAATGATGTAAATTGGCATATGTTCCGCTATGTAGATGACATCATTATCTTGAATAACCCACAATTCAATAATGTCATTTACAAAATATACCCTAAATATTTGAAACTTAAAAATAATGAAAAGATAACTAATAACAAGGAGGTTAACTTTTTAGACTTAAATATAAACCTTGCAAACAAGTCAATTGGAACATATGACAAAAGAAATTGTTATAATTTTAAAATTATTAAATTCTGTAATGTCAATTCCAACATATCATCAAATTGCTGCAAAGGCATATATTTTGGTCAATTTTTAAGATTTTATAGAATCAACAACATTAAAACAAACTTTATTAAAGACATTAAAAATCTTAATAAAGAGTATTTAAACAATGGTTTTAAATACAAAACAGTAAAGTTTTACAATAGGCTGTCAATACACAAATACCTAAGCAATAATAAATATAATTATAAATTTGAAACTTCAAACTTCTCCAATTAATCTAACCAACAACTTATATTCTACTCTTATACTAAAACAAATGATAGAATTACTGAATATATTTCCTATGACTTTAAATATATTAATTATATGATAACGATTATAAAGCATTAAATTCATTCAATTTGATCTCCAGTTACTGTGGGAGGGAACTGGAAAACAAATATAAATGAATTTGAAGCATAATAAATGTTTTATTATTCAATTAATTTATAATTTTAATAAAAATGTAACTTATATCAATGAAAACAAAATTTTAATACATATTTTCACAATCTTTAAAATTTCTAATGATTCTTTTCTGACAGCTTTTCTAACTTCTAACAATTTTAAAAATAAGATTTCCTAGAAAAGGGAAGGTTACTTTTAGAACAGTGTCGAGGGTCCCTGACAGACAGATGTTACATCCACACATGTGCGCTGTCTCGAGGGAGCGGCAGACGCCACTTTGAATAAGTAAGTAAACAGCCTCCTTCTATGATATCTAATATTAATTTGATTATACAGTTTAATGGTCGAAGAGAAATCAATCCATAATGAAGTAAGGGTGAAATGGGTTGTGGTATTTTCATCTGAAGAGCCCTGGTACCACAGATTTCTCTCTCCAATAGATTTTCCAAATCTCCTTTTGTGTAATGTCCTGGTCTACCATTAGGGTTCCAAAAAATAATTTCTAATAGGCAAAGATTTAAAATATGTTTATCTATCCTTAACTAGGCAAAAACATTATTTCATATTATTCTTACTCTTAGGAAAAAAAAAAAAAATCTAAAATTATATAGGAAAAAAAAAAAATTATATAAAAAAATTACAAAAACTATTAATTAACTAAAAAAAAAATACTAACAACCTTTCAATTCTCTACCTGTTTGAAATAAAAGTGTATGGTTCTTTCTTTATCTCTTTCCTCTCTTTTACTAAAAAATAAATATTTAATCATTATAAATCTCTTCTTTATTCCTATTTATTTTAAGAGTATGTCTAAATGACGGGTAAAAGCCGATGCTAAAAGACGTTACGTTGTTAAATCTTCTTTTCTTGTTAAATTTTCTTTTTATTTTTCAAATTTTTTTTTTCTCTATCTAAAATAAAAACATATTATTCTAACATATAATTACTTTTATTACATTTTTCTCTCCTAAATAAGATATAAATATAATACATATAAAGAACTTTTTAATCTCATCTAACTTAAACACAAAAATAATTATCAACTTTTATCTTATATATATATATATATATAAATGAATGTTTGTATGTTTGTTTGTATGTCCAGTATACAAATTTGCAGTAGTTCACTAATTCAAACTAAAATTTCCATACATAGGTAAAAAAAATACGGGGAAGACGATAGGCTATTTTAAAAAATATATGATTCAATTATTAAAACTATATATTTTTAGTCAGAAAATGATGATGACGATATTGCTGTATCATGTTTGATTATCAGATACAAAATTATATCGGGAAAAATTCCAAAAAGCAGAGACCACGGGTGAAACCAGTTCATTATTTTGTACGCATGAACAAAATTCTAACAGAAAAACATTCATTCGAGCAGAAAACAAAAGCCAGATCATCTTTCTATAAAAATATCGCTTCTCAGACACAAAGTTTGGAGCGAGACGTTTCACAAGAGTGACATCCACGGCGCCAATTTATAATTGTAACGAATAGTATTTGAAAATCAAAATAATATAATTTTCGAATATCGTTGTGAAAATTTACATAATTATTTTTATATTTTAAAAACACACAAAGTTTGGAGCGGGACGTTTCACAAAAGTGACGTCCACGGTGCCAATTTATAATGGTAACGAATAGTATTTGAATAAAAACATTTAATCGGGTAAAACCCGGGCGTTGCCCAGGTCATTCGGCTAGTATATATATAGATGAAATCCAAAATCGATGTTTGTTATCACGTTGCGCAAAATCTACAGAATAAATCATTAGGAAATTTCGCATGTAGGTAGCTGAAGATTTCGTTTAACATATAGGCTATTCAAAAACCTAAAAAGGTTAATGTCCTTTTTTTTTTAATGTAAAACCAAAAAGCGTTAGTTCTAGCCTTTTACCGATTGGCGGCAGCACTGGTCGCGACAATAAATGAATTTTTTTTGGTTAATAATTTTACATGTAGTGGTTTACAGGATGAATGTTTTTAAAAGGTAAGATTATCCAATCGCCGTGAAACTTTAGGAAGTTATTTATTATACTACTGGGAAGGTTTCTGTTTGAATTTGATTTGAAATAAATATTCGTTGCAATTTTATTCGTAAATTTTCTTCTTTCACTCGCAAGCAGCGCCTCTCGCGGAATCTGTTGAAATTACATTTATAAATTGTAAAAATACTAAAATGTGTTCAAAGTATACTAAATTTAATTTGAGAATTTAGTAATATAATATTCCAATGACGTTGTAAAAAAACTTGGCATTTCAATATTTATATATACAAACAACAACAACAAAGCCTTTATTTAGGGCCTTTCGCCCTATACAGGATTCGCCAGTTTACAAGGGATGGGGAGAACACTGTGTGGCCTTTTTCCAGGATATAGTCTTGTGGAATCCAAATATCGCCATCGCTATATACCTTTTCTTTGATATTTCATTAATTAGTGCCGGAAATGAAGGACAAAGTTGCTCCGTTTTATCATTTAGTTTTCGTCTTTCCTCAGACAGAGCAGCACAGTCAAATAAGTAGTGCAACATCTCCGTTGTTATTCCTGATCCACAGAAAGTGCATTTCAGATCTTCACGCCTCAATAAAATCAGATGGTGTTCTCTGAAAAAAATTGAAAGGGTTCTAAATTGGGCGATTAATCTGATGACAGGAAAAGGGAGTTCACTCAAGAAATATTCTTCGGTGGTAAACGTTGTATATATATCTCTATAGTGGAAATATAACTTTGATTGGGTTATTCTTGTTAAGTCGTTTTGTATTGTTTGCTCTATCGCATTTCTTAATATTCCTTGGATAGCATTCCTTAGTGAATCAGGATCATTACAATAAGTAAGCCACGAGTATCCGTTATTATTGAGTAAATTGCTTAATTGTTTTATAAACCCGATGGGCGCACCTGTAGCACAGGATAATTGCCTCATTCTATTTAAACATATTCGAGGCAATCTATTTGTATCCATACTCAGCATCCTCAGCCAATATTTCAAGGTCAATTTCAGAGCTGTTATTATTAATGAGACGCGGCCTGTTTCTGGTCTTATTATGTATCCTGGTGTATATCTAGGCAAATTCAAGAACCTACGCATAAATGTATCTTGTATATTGTCTAATAAATCTTTATACTCTGTTGCCCAAATTGGAGCAGCATACATCAAAACAGCCATCACAATAGAGTCAAACAGTTTCATTGCAGAGTTTAATGAATTAATTTTTGATTTTGCCAATATTTTGGGGTTGTAGCATTTATTGCCGCAAGTGCTTTTCCTTTGAAAAAGTTTGCGGCTTGAGTGGTTTTAGTTGTACTGACCAGAGGGTATCCCAAGTAATTATATCTTCTTGTTACCATCAGAGGTTTACCATTCCAGTACCATCTATCTTCTCTTGAGGGTTTACCACCATTGCGGAATACCATAACCTTCGATTTGGACTCGTTCAGTGTCATATAGTTCTCACAAAGATATTCTTTCAATATATTAATCTTTTTTGGAGGTTTATCCTCGACTCCCCTATAATAGCAATATCATCTGCATACATCAGCAGGTGAACATCACCAAATTCTGGAAGGTATACACTCGTCAGATCTGAGTTGTCATACATTTTAATCAGGTCCGTCATGAATAATATAAAAAGTAGTGGCGATAGTGGCTCTCCTTGTAAAACGCCCGAATGTATCTTAATATTTTCTGTAATTGATCCCCTCCATCTGACTGCCACAGTCGCCTGTTCGTAGTAATTTCTAATTGCATGTATAAATTGGTAGCTCACGCCCAGATTGGTTAATTTCTTCCAGAGTAATGAGTGAGGAACTATATCAAATGCTTTTCTCAAATCCACAAAAAAATACATATAATTTTCCTCTCCTTTTCTTCAGTGAAAGTTGTATTAGAGTGGTCAATGTGAATATCAGATCCACACACGATCGGCCCCTTCGGAAACCCGCCTGGTTTTCTGGAATGACGTTTCTTCTTTCTACCCATTCATTCAGTCTTGATCTTAGTATTGTCGTAAAAAGTTTCGATAAATTACTTATCAGTGCTATACCACGATAATTTGAAGGGTTGTCTTTGTCACCGCTTTTAAAGATTGGATGTATGATCGATTTAGTCCATATTGTAGGATAGTGTCCCATTATCAGAGCTCTATTGTAAAATTGTTCTAATAAACCCATGTATGAGTCTGGGAGTACTTTTATTATTTCATTGGGGATGTCATCAGGTCCACTTGCCATGTTATTTTTCAAATCTCTGATTGCCCTGCCTATCTCTTCAGAAGTTATCTCTGGATCAAGTATTGGATCGCTCGGCGAGATCCTCACTTTTATATTACAAATCTTCTCTTTTTCCTCAATACTCATTAATTCGCAATAAAATTCGTGCCATTCCTGTACAGTAATTTCTCCTTGAATTTTTGTTGCGCTTTTAAATAGCGCAATGGTCTTTCAAAAGGACTTTGAATCTTTTATATACAGTGCACTCCGCTTATAACAAAGTCGGTTATAGCGAAATTCCGCATATAGCGAATGAAATTGTCTGCACGAAAGAAAAGAAGGGCTTAAACCATTAAAAGAACTCTGGATATTGCGAAGTCGGATATAAAGAATTTTCGCTTATAACGAAGTGATTTGCATGTATAAATTTTTATTTTATCCGTTTATAACGAAGTTTTCTCATTTACCATTATAATTGACTAATATATTATGCATAATATATATCAAATTACAACGTGTGAATGACACAAATTTAATGATACACAACAAATAAGTTAATAATATACAATTTTAAAATATGCAAACATATTATAAGTATTTTTTTTTACATTATTTAAACAAACCTTTACCTTTTAACCAAAAGTTTTAAAAATACCGTTAGAGATGGATTTTGATTCTTATGCTGACGCTGACAATGACGTCGTTACAAATGCCATGTTTCCGATGTAGAAATTGTCGAGAGCATTCTTCAAGCAAAAGAAGAAGAAGAAACAGACCAAGTTGATGAAGAAGTAGACCCAATTGTCCACATTCCGCATCCAAAAGAGGTCTTGGAGAGCATTCAAACTCTGCGATTGTTTCTTCAATGTCAGGATGAGTCCAAGTCTCTTCATAGGCATCTGTCAGACTTGGACAACATAGAAAAGAGTGTTCAGCACTTGTTACTGACTTCTAAATGTCAAAAGAAAATCACAAACTACTTCTCCAAAAACACCTGATGAGGTTGTTATTGATCTTTGTGTTGCTCTTTTGAGTTGAATAGTAAATAAAATTATTGGTACAAAACATTTTTTTTTCCAACTGCGGATATAACAAACTTCGGATATAACAAAGTGATTGTCATGGATAATGCGACTTCGTTATAAGCGGAGTACACTGTATCTCAATATTTCTTGTTTTTCCTGAATATATTTCTTTCTTTTATCATCTAATAAACCGAGATATTTCTTTCTATGGAGAGCATAGCTTTCAAGGTCTTCCTTTCTGTTGGTTCTACGGTATTCCTTCAGACTTTCTTTTGTTAGCTTTTTCATCTCGTAACAGTTTTTGTCAAACCATGGTTTAGATTCTCCGGGGGCACCCTTAGTTAAGTACATTATTCCGGATGTTGACATTGCCTCAGTAATTCCTTGAGTGAAAGTATTTACGGAGCTATCGAGATTTGATATTTTTACTACTTGCAATTCCTTTAATTCCTGTTTAAATGTCTTAATTCCCTCAGCTGTCCATCTGTATCTCGTAACACCATATTCTTCTACCTTAGATTTATTTTCATAGGTGTTTTGGACTGTTATCTTCAGGATAAGAGGAAGGTGATCTGAGTACATCTGGGTTTCTATCCTGAAGTCTGATATTTTTTCCAGTATTCCTTGTGAAACTATGCAGTAATCAATAGTTGATGAGCCTCTCTCCGAAACATATGTAAAGTCTCCCTCTCTGTCTCCTGTTGATCGTCCGTTGATTATTGTCAGCGAATTGTCCTCGAGAAACTCGAGAAGTCCTTCAGCCAGTGGTGAAATTATTAGATCTCTTGCTTTTCTTTCGGAAACTAAAGAGAGTTGAAGATTTGTTGGATTATACAGTCCCCCGAGCCCTCCAGTTCTAATATTTATAAATCCCCAATTAGAATTAGTTCTTTCCCGTCAGTTATCTGTTTTTCCATATATTTTGTTAATCTAGCTAAGTTATTCTGGTACAGTTCGTTTGGAGGGAGATATACAAATATCAAGCAGGTTGTAGGTTTGTCGGTTCCTATGTTTTGTGATAATAAAATCGATATCCAAGTGTTATCCTTTTCTGTACTGTGCAACCTGTAATGTCTCCCTTTTTTTGACACCCACAATTATTCCTCCTGATCCCCTTCCCCTTTCTGTGGTCTTAGTTGCCGGCTGTTCAAAAATTTGGAAATCCTTTAATGTTATATTTGTGAGATTTATACACCATGTTTCAAGTAAAGCGAAGATCTCGTAATTTTTAATGTACTCGAGAAGTGGAAAAACAGAGAGCAGCCTAAAAAGTCCATTTATATTCCAGCATATTATTGTGTTTACGGTAACTTTTGGTTTTTTAAAGCTAATAGTCTTAAAACTTTTTGTGAATATTTATTTGTATGTATTTATTTTGTAGTATCTGTAAAGTTTCAGAGTTGTCAACATCAATTCGGGGCTGCGTCAACTGCTATGATGTAGAGCCCTTTTTACCAACCACTCTACCGTCAACGACTTCGTATTTTTGTCCATTTGCAAGAAGCCTATTGTCTCTTAATTTTGAGCGTATTCCTTTTTCGGATAGTTCTTTCTTCTTAGAAATCAGTAAGCGGCGTTGTTCTCGGGTCTTCAGAGTGTAATCTTTGTTTACAAAAATTTTATCATCTCTGAATTTGTAGGAATTCCTAAGTAGTGCAATTCTTGTGGTTTGTTTCGGAATTTCAACCAAAATTGGCGCGTTTGCTTTCTTTGAAAGCCGATGACAACGCATTATTTCCGATTCGACTTGTATTTGCATCTTTTCATTTATCGCCGTAACTAATTTGCATAAAGTTTCATCTGAGTTTTCGGCTTCGGGCCCTTTTATACCGTAAAATATGAGGGTTATTTTCCCTTATTTTCCTGTCCAACATGTCACCATGATCCTCTAGACTTTTTATTCTTAAGTCGTTTTTTTGTGGCTAATTCCAAGCATGTTTTCTGTGAAGTTTCGATAACGGTCAATCTTTGATCCCATTCCTCGAACTTTTGTTCAATGTTTTGTAATCTAGTTTCTAGTCTTGCTCCTAAAGTCCTCAGCTCTGTATGGATTTGTTTAACAATAGATTTGAGATCATCTTCAATAACTTCCTTTGTCTCAGTAGTTTGTACAGTCGACAGAGTTGTTTGCTTTTTTGTAGGGGGCCTGGGGTTAAGTTCCACGCCACCAATGATCAGTAGAATGGCAATCACTCTTATCAAGTAGGCAGAAGAATACTTTTAAGTTAGCGTAAGGTGGCAGGATGGGTACATTTTGTTATTATAAGATAGTTATTTGAATTCGTCGTACTTTTCAACGAGAAATTTAGGCTCTTTAATGCAAACGATAAACAACAATGCGAGTACTATGTATATAAATTTCATCTTTTTTTTTCTTGGTGTCTGATTTTAGAAAAATAGTAAGATTTAACAGTAAGTGCTAAGATTATATTTGGGGTATAGTATTACTAAGTTAATTATATCTTTAAAATTAGGTTCATTAAATAATAAATTAGATTATTAAAGCTATATTTACCGGGAGCGAACGCACGTGCTGCTTGCAGTTTGGCCTCCCCTGGCGGCGAATCCCAATATTTATATATATTTAAATAAAATATTGTAACGTTTTTGTGTTAAATGTTAAAATGTTGTAATGTTAAAATACACACACACAAAGCCTTTATTAAGACGTTAGTCTTATACAGATTCTCCGTACAAGGTGCAATAACAGGAAAAGAGCAGCACAGGAAACCAGTAGTTCCGCAACTATATAAAATTATTAGTAATATAAGGAAAAGTAATATTTAATATGAAAGGTCGACGCCATCGCCCCAAGTCTTCAATTCCATAAGCGCGGAGCAGAAATAGGGACTAAGTTATTTAGTTCGCCATAAATATAGCATCCAGTCACAAAAAGGAGGTCTACTCCAGCACAGCCATCCATATCACCAGCTCCGCAATCTCATCGTCGACCAACACGATGGCCCCTCGTGTTTCGTCATCATTCTGAGGTGTAAGAACAATAGCTTCCAAGTTCTCTTTTCTCCCTCTTTACACCTACTGCCTTGTAAAAATTATATAGGGCCTGAGCAACTAGTCTACTTGTTTGGGCACTGGTTAACATCGTTTGGATTGACCTAAGTTGGCTGGTGTCTACCGTTGAAAAGAATGTCCTTCTCTCCTTGCTAATATATATATATATACTTATATATTTGCCTTATTCTGTCTGTTTGTCTGTTTGAAGCTCACGGATGGGATTTTTCATAACCATCGGTGGTTCAGTGGTAGAATGCTCGCCTGCCACGCGGGCGGCCCGGGTTCGATTCCCGGCCGATGCATTTTTTTTTTTTTTTACAATTTTTAAAACTCATTTATATATTATACAAGAATGACATCCACGGCGCCAATTTATAATTGTAACGAATAGTATTTGAATAAAAGCATTTAATCGGGTAAAACCCGGGCGTTGCCCGGGTCATTCGTATATAATAATTGTATAAACGAATGCAAGACAAAATCACCGCGAATGTTTCTTTTTTTTAAGGCAATTTCTTTTAAAGGCAATTATCGTTATTTATCGTTAATTTTTGTTTCGATTTTATTGAAAAAAAAAACGATATGGTGCCTTTAAAAAATGATCTTTATTACTATGCAGTTTTCTATTTAGTCAATATACCTAAGTTCATGTTGCAAATGTAATTATCCCTATCGATTTAGTAGGTGAATTGCAAAAAAAAAAAAAATCGACATGATGAAATCATTATGAAAATTCACATTTTTATTTTTATATTTTCAAGACACACACAGTTTGGGGCGGGACGTTTCACAAGAGAGACATCCACGGCGCCAATTTATAATTGTAACGAATAGTATTTTAATTAAAACATTTTAAAAACACACAGTTTGGAACGGGACGTTTCACAAGAGTGACATCCATGGCGCCAATTTATAATTGTAACGAATAGTATTTGAATTAAAACGTTTTTAAAATATATGCGCACTCGGGTAAAACCCGGGCGTTGCCCGGGCCATTCGTCTAGTATATATATATATATCTTGGCATTCATAGATATAATGAGATAGTTCAGTTTCCATATTTTCTTTGCAGAGATCACGAATCTTATCACCCTCCCTGAAAATTTTTGTATGGTTTTCCTTGAAAAACGAATATAGTATTCTCTGTTGTGCGATATAGCGTTTTACTGGGAATGGAAAGTTGCTAGGTACATAGTTTTCAATTCAGATTGAACTGTGTAAATACTTATAGTGGGGGTAGTATTTAGAATTCTCTATTTTTGCCTGGTCACTTTGAATAGATTGTTCTATTGCAATTTTAGTTATTAATGGTATTTCTTGCTGGATAATCCTTGCATCGTTGCAGTTAATTAACCAAGAAAATCCTGTTGAGTTGAGTATGTTGGCCAAACTTTCCGCAAGTCCAATATATATATTTCTATTTCTTGATATCTCATATAGTTGAGCCAAGCATATATGGGGGAGTCGGCTGCTGTTCATTTTTAGAATTCTAAGCCAGAACCCGAGTGTAAGTTTCAGCACCGTAACTCCCAGTGACGTTATTCCGCACTCCATACGTAGAATAAAACCAGGAGTATATCTGGGTAAATTTAAAAGTCTCCGTAAAAAATTGTCTTGTACCCTGTCAACCAAGTTTTTTTGGTTGTTTGCCCAAATTGGAGCTGCGTAGAGCAAGGTTGACAGAGCCATTGAGTCTAGAAGCTTGAGTGAGGATCTGATAGAGTTGATTCTTGTTTTAGTCGATATTGCCCAGACCGCATTAATAGCATTTAGCGCCTTGTTTTTAAAATGCTTTGCCGCCTGTTGAGTTGAGTTTGACGCTGTCAGCTGGTAACCCAGATACGTGTATTTAGATGTTATAGTGAGAGGCAATTGTCCCCAGAACCAAACATCCGATCGGGCTTTCGACCTCCATTTCTAAACACCATAACCTTTGATTTGCTCTGGTTCAGCGTTAAAAAATTATCTTCGAAGTATTTTCTGAGTACATTGATCTTTTTTTTTTGTAAATTTATCTTGGATTCTCCGAGAAGTATGATGTCGTCTGCGAACAGAAGGAGATGTATATTTCCATAATTCGGTAAATAAATACTTGGCAAATCAGCGTCATCGTACAGAGAAACCAAGTCGTTTAGAAAAAAGGATAAATAGATAAGGTGACAGGGGTTCACCTTGTAGAACACCAGCTTGTATTTTTATAAATTCTGTAAGTGATCCGTTCCATCTTATTGTTGCTGACATTTGATTATAATAGCTTTGTATAAGGCTGATAAATCGGGTACTTAAACCGTAAACTGTCAACTTCTTCCAAAGCAGGGAGTGTGGTACTGTATCAAAGGCCTTTTTGACATCTACGAAGAAGGCATATAGCTTCCTCCTTTTGCGGCTCAGCGTCATCTGTATCAGTGAGGTAAGGGTAAAAATATGGTCTTGACAGGAATATCCACTTCTGAAGCCCGCTTGGTTTTCCGCTAAGATTCCCCTTTTTTCAATCCAATTATTCAATCTTGTCTTTAATATGGATGTAAAAAGAGCCTTGATAAATTGGATAACAATGATATTCCTCTATAGTTTGATGGTATATTTGGGTCACCATTTTTGAAAATAGGATGAATAATTGTTCTAGTCCACACTGATGGAACCGAGGATGTCGTCAATATTTTGTTATATATATTTGTTAATAGAATCAAATATTCGTCAGGTAAAACTTTGATTGCTTCATTTGGTATGTTATCCAGTCCCGTGGCTTTATCCTTCCCCAGATTGGATATTGTAATGTTGAAATATATTTTTACATTGTTAATTTAATTTTTTGTTATTTTATAATAAAAAAGATTCAAATTACATTGTTGTTGTTGTGAAAATATATTTATTTACGGGGCTGGTTGTTGTTGTTTATTATCGTTTGTTTATATAAAAACTAGCCAAATTGAATGTTTTTATTCAAATGTTATTCGTTACAATTATAAATTGGCTCCGTGGATGTCACTCTTGTGAAACGTTCCGCTCCAAACTTTGTGTCTGAGAAGCGATATTTTTATAGAGAGATGATCTGGCTTTGTGTCTTCTGCTCGAATGAATGTTTTTCTGTTAGAATATTGTTCCTGCATACTAAAAATGAACTGGCTTCACCCGTGGTCTCTGCTTTTTGGAATTTTTCCCGATATAATTTTACATCTGATAATCAAACATGATACAGCAATATTGTCGTCATCATTTTCTGACTAAAAAACAACTATTTTTGCCCAGAACCTGTCAATTTCAAATTTTCTTGGTTAAAAATCCGATAAATATCTCTTCCAGATTTTTTTTCTATGTCCTGTTAAAACAAGTTTTACATGTACATTAGGTCAGCTGATATTACCTCCTATCTTCACAGCTAGAGGCGCTGCTTGCGAGCGAAAGGGCAAATTTGCAACGCAATTTGCAAATAACTCAAAGAATATTCGGGATAGAGACCTGAAATTTTCACTACAAGATTTTCCAGATTCTACTATATATACTGTTAAAATTTCAGTCAGATTAGTTACGTATTGTGGACGTGTATAGCCGACATAGGAACAAACACACACACATACATACATACATACATACATACATACATACATACATACATACACTGACTTTTATATATATAGGGATTACATTGCATGTGATGATGATAACAAAAATTAATTTTTAAATTATTATACATAATTCATTGAGAATAAAAAGAAATAATCCCTATATATATAAAAGTCAGTGGAGGTATGTATGTATGTGTGTTTGTTCCTATGTCGGCTATACAGGTCAACAATACGTAACTAATCTGACTGAAATTTTAAGAGTATATAGAGTAAAATCTGGAAAATCTTATAGTGAAAATTTCAGGTCTCTATCCCGAATATTCTTCGAGTTATTCGCAAATTTTGTTGCAAATTTGCCCTTTCGCTCGCAAGCAGCGCCTCTAGCGGTTAAGATGGGAGGTAATATCAGCTGACCTAATAGACATGTAAAACGTGTTTTAACAGGACATAGAGAAAAATCTGGAAGAGATATTTATCAGATTTTTAGTTAAGAAAAATTTAAATTGACAGGTTCTGGGCAAAAATAGTTGTTTTTTAGTCAGAAAATGATTATGACAATATTGCTGTATCAGGTTTGATTATCAGATACAAAATTATATGGAGAAAAATTCCAAAAAGCAGAGACCACAAGTAAAGCCAGTTCATTTTTAGTATGCAGGATCAAAATTCTAACAGAAAAACATTCATTCGAGCAGAAGACACAAAGCCAGATCATCTCTCTATAAAAATATCGCTTCTCAGAAACAAATTTTCAAATTTCGTTGTGGAATTTACATTTTTATTATTTTTTATTTAAAAAAACACAAAGTTTGGAGCGGGACGTTTCACAAGAGTGACATCCACGACGCCAATTCATAATTGTTACGAATAGTATTTGAATAAAAACATTTAATCGGGAAAAACCCGGGCGTTGCCCGGGTCATTCGGCTAGTATAAAATATTTTTTAAAAATAAAAGATTTTAATATTCCCTCCAAAATTTCCCGCATTTTCCCCTCTGAATTTTACTTTAATCACAGCTAAATTAACATAAATAAATTAAAAAATATATATATAGGCTTATAATGAAGAAAGAAGTTAAAAGGAAAGTTATTTCTTTTGAAACTAAAATCGAAATTTTGGATCGCTTACGAAAGGGAGATAGAGTAATAGATGTTGCAAAATCATATAGCATGAACGAAGCTACAATAAGAACTATTAGAACAAATGAAAACAGAATTAGAAAGAGTGTTGCAGCTTGCAATACAACGAGTATGGGCACAACATCATACACCAGAAATATCGCAATGGAAAACATGGAGCAAGCGTTAATGCTTTGGATAGAAGATCAAACACAAAAAAGAGTACCCATTGATACGGGCGCTATAACAAATAAAGCATTACGAATTTACGAAAAAATTGTAGAGCAATTGCCATCTTCTTCAACTGAAAAGAAGCCAATTTTTTTTGGCAAGTCATGGTTGGTTTGAAAGATTTAAAATAAGACATTCTTTACACAGCTTAAAATTAAAAGGTGAACTGGCTTCTGGCGACGTAGATACAGCCCAAGAATATCCAGCAAATTTTGCAGAAAGTATTAACGACAATTCATACACCCCTGATCAGGTTTTCAATGCTGATGAGTCAGGGTTATTCTGGAAAAAAAAGGCCTGAAAGGACTTATATCTCAAAATTTTATAAATCGGCTAGTGGTCATAAAGCAGCAAAAGATGGTGATATCGCAGAGTTAATGGCTGATAAAGAACTAAGTGAGGATGATTTAGTTAACTTAGTTTGCGAAAGTGAGTCTGACAAATCTGATGAAGAGGAATTAGTACCAGTAACATTCACTGCTAAAGTCATCCGCGAAGGACTCGCATTGGGAAGAAAGCTGGGTAATCATTTAATGCAAAATGACACAAACGTTGAAAGGGCTTTACGATTCCAACGTGACATAAAATCGCTGCTTGGCTCAATATGAAAGAGTTTACAAAGATCTTACAAAAAATTCGAAGTAATTGTTAATAATCGATTTTATTACCATCTCTCATAATGTAAATATTTCTGCTTCAAATATCGAATCGGCACAAATAACTTCGAGTGATGAAAGTGAATTCGAACCTTCTATTCCGAAAAAAAGAATGAGAGTAATTTCTGACAGCGATGAAGGATAATAAAACACCTTTGGCTTTAGAAAGAAGGAATCATATATCGCCGCAACTCTTTTTATTATTATAGCGGTTAAGGATTCTTTCTAATTTGTCGAAATCCGCAAACCGTTTACCATGAATACCTTTGGCTTTATTTTTTGTTCTTCTGTTTATGTATGTATTGTAATTATATAAAAAAAGTGTTTCCGTAATATATTACATATTTTAACCTGTCAATGCATTTTATTTTTATTTCTGTGTTCACCTAAAAATATTGAAAAAAATCACAACTGTTAAATAGTAAAATTATGTATTTTCTGCAAGCTTTTCGATTTACACGATTTTGACTTGAAAATTTTTCATTTTCGATTTACACGTTTTTCTCAGGAACGTATCTACCGTGTAAATCGGGGGATAGGTGTATTAATATTGAAATGCCAAGTTTTTTACAGCGTCATTAGAATATTATATTACTAAATTCTCAAATTAAATATTAAATTTATTATACTTGGAACACATTTAAGCATTTTTACAATTTATAAATGTAATTTCACCAGATGCCGCAAGAGGCGCTGCTTTTGAGAGAAAGTGGAAAATTTGCAAATAAAATGTCAAAGAATATTTATTTCTAAACAAATTTAAACCAGAAACCTTCCCAGTAGTATAGTAAATAACTTCCTAAAGTTTAACGGCGATCGGATAATCTTACCTTTTAAAAACATTCATCTTGTAAACAAACCACGTATATAATTATTAACCAATCAAATTAATTTATCGTCGCGACCAGTGCTCCGCCAAGCGGTAAAAGGCTGGAACTAACGCTTCTTGTTTCACATTAAAAAAAAGCACATTAACTTTTTTAGTTTTTTGAATAGCATATATGTTAAACGAAATATTCAGCTACCTACATGCGAAATTTCATAATGATTGATTCTGTAGATTTTGCGCAACGCGATAACAAACATCGATTTTGGATTTCATTTTTATAGATATAAGGAAGGAAGGATATATTTTGAAAAAAATCGAATAGTTTTAAAAACTAAGCAAATTATTGAAATCAGAAGTTTATTTTATATTTAGCCAATTTTTTAAATGTGACTATTCAAAACCATGAGTTAAGTTTTTGGAATGATTTGTTTAAGATTTTATTTTTAGCAACTATACGTTTTAAAAAATCCAAGCAATAAAATGCACTTTTAAAATTAGCCTTATTACAAAACAGTTTTATTTCATAATTATAACTATATTTATACTAATAGGTTTTGGAAATATAACACAGTGTTAAAGATATGATATATAATGGAACATGTTTTTTGATTAGCTGTAGAAGTTAGGTTGTCGACATACAACAACGTATTACTGAAAACTGAAATATTAAAAAGTATCTGAAGAATTGCAATGATTTATTTTCCAATAAAATATGATACAGGATTGTTGTGAGAAACATTCACAATGGTTAGAATGGCATATTTTGAGCAAAAAATCAATAAGGAAAAGAATATACACTAGAGACTCACCACAGAATCTACATGAAAACATGGGTAAGCCAAGCACGTATACAATATAACAATTAATATTTCTTGTCAGGCAGAATCTCTGATGAGAGGCCATCTCCAAGAGAGAACAGTTCAACCAAGTATTGGGTGGTCTCTCATGAGAGACTCTACTGTTTATAAATTTAAATCTTTATAAATATAAATTAAAATTTTGATTGTTTCTCCTTTTTTACTATTACAATTATTTTATTTCCAAAGCGCTATATCCCGCAAGGGATACTTGCGCCAAACAAGGAGAAAAGTTTATTAACATGAGTTATATACATTATTCAACGCATGAAAACATTGTTTCTCCTTTAGTTCCTAAAAAACTCATAGACTACTCAGAATCCAGTTTCTCCAAATATCCCTGAAGCGGTTTGTTAACCATAGATATGTCTAAAAACTTATTTGAAAATATATTTTATATGGTAATTTTATTCGCTTAAATATCAAGTGAATATTATAAAATAAATAAAAAATCTTGTACTATAATTTGGAATAGTTCAGACTATTATATTTGTGTAAAATTGCGTTTTCTCTCTAAAATTACATTTGTATACGAGAACAATAGCTCGTTCATAGAAGAGCAGCCAGTTCTATGCCATCTTAAGGTCTTATCTTAACCTTAATAAATAGAGTAGAACCTCCCTTTAGTGGACACCTCTCCACAAAGGAAAGTTTTCATTTGCAGAATTACCATTTTTACAATTTCGCAACTCTCCGGTAAGAGGACACCTCTCCCTAAAGGACACTTTGGCTCTGCAATAAAGTGTCCTTTACAGGGAGGTTCTACTGTACTATTAGATCATATATTTATTGTGTGGAGAGAAATATTTGGCAGGTAATCCATGATAATAATAATAATAAAAAAACATTTTAATAAATTCAATAGTTCGTTGCATCTTTTGTTCCAATATTTCTATATTTTTCTCTTCTTCTTTCTTATCTTCACTCAATCCTATTAGGGTATCAAGCTTGTAAAACTTGAGACTTTTGATGGTGTCTGTTGGGGATGAGTAGAACTCATATTAATGGATGAGTCAATACAGTTAATAATGTGTTTTGGGGTTGGAAGTTGAGACTATATTTTCCTGGTTAAATATAGAAGCGTTATATATATCATGCTGAAAACAAGTATTAAAATTCCTCTTTTATTAAATCTCACTTTAAAATAGCCTCTACATGTCTTCTTTCCAACTACAGTAGAACCTCTCTTTAGCGGACACCCCGCTAGCCCTCTACAAAGGACAGTTTTCATTTGCAAAATTACCATTTTTTACAATTTGGCAACTTTCCAGTAAGAGGACACCTCTCCTTAATGGACACATTGGCTTTACAATTAGGTGTCCTTTACAGGGAGATTCTACTGTTTTTACATTTTAGACTTTACGTGTTTTTAAAAAATATCAAATATGATTACACCTACACACATTCACATAAATTTGAGCGCAGCAAGACATGATAGCAAGTTAAATAGTAACCTATAAATATACTTCATGGTACACCGCATTTTTATGTTTTAAACATTTCAAAGACAACCTAGGAAAGTTTTTACTATTATCATGGGTGAGTCTTGTTACTGCGCTCACATCAAATGTGATGAATATCTAACTTTAAAAGCGTATCGCTTCGAAATTTTATTTGGAATTATATAAATATTCATTGAAATAGATGGATAGGAACATAAATAACATAAACGAGACAAAAATATTTTTAAAAGTTATACTTTAATTTATTCCGATAAAGACCTTTCGATGACAATATGACAAGGAAAATATGCATAGATAAGAGATTTACAATGACTAGTATTTATATTAAAAAAAAAAAAAACTAGGGTCAATTCACTCATTGAATTCCCACAATTCCCTCGCATAACCTTCATTGACGTGTTCTATAAGTTTTTCCCGCCGATTTTCACAGTAGTTAGCAATATCATTTACCATTTTTATTATTGCCCTGTTGTTCTCTTCCACCGAAAGATCTCTTTCGAGATACTCCGAGATTTTCTCAGTGGCAGTCTCCAGATCTCTTTGGTTTTCTTCGAATATGATGCACTGGTTGTTCTTTTTCAGGTAGTAGGCAAAGGCATAGCTGTACATCAGTGTTTGTCTACACTGGCACAGAACATCTAAACACTGCCTTAATTTATAGGAATCTACCCAGGCAACTTTCTGTTTGTTCATTTCCTTAATTTTGGTCTCAACTGTATCGTTCAGCTTCTTTTCCAATTTTTGACTCTGCAGGTGGTTCATGTAACGGACACTATAGAAGAAATATTTATTGAGGGCTGCTTTAGATTTTTCCTGGTCATCTAAAGCCGCGCTATCTTCCTCTTTGAACTGGTTGCATTTATAATTATCCTTGTGTGATTCCCAAGGTCCTAGACATATCCAGCAAAAATGGGTTCGGCAATTTGGATTACGACACATCATATGATTGCAACCTCCATTTTTTTCAATTACTGAAAAACATTTAGGACATTCTTTGGTATTGATCTTTAACCAATTATATGTTTCGCTGTCATCAGAACATTTCTTTTTCCATTTACATAACAAGTCGCATTTAACGGGTTCATGGCAACTTTCACCACATCCGAAGCAGAAAGTATGTGAACAGTTGCAGGTGACAGGTCGTGACTCGACACTTTGTACCCGAATTACGTTGTTACAATCCGGAGAAGGACACCATCGCAGCTTATCTTTGTACGCCACGTAGCTGTTGATTATTAATTGTTGGTATCTCTGTTTAACTTTTTCATCTTCAATTAGATTCATTACTGTTTGGTAATCAACCAATATGTCACATTCTGAAGCTTGACAGGAGATTTTCTGACCCATGCCATCGTGCATTATCTTGGTGGTCAGATATTCTTTCCAGCATTCTTGACAAAACTTGTGACCGCATCCTATTCCTGTCATGATGTTGGATGGAAATTCCAAGAAACATATTTCACACTCTTCAATGCTTGGCCTTTCATTTGTTCCATTAATAGGTGGTCGTAGGTTTTCAAGTGGATTTACCATATGAGCATCTTCAAATAGGCTTCTTTGATCTCCGCCATAATATCTATCATAAAATTTTGCCAGGTCCCAATTAAAATGATTTAACAAAATTCTGAGTAGTGTTGGTGGAATTTTAAGGATTTCATAAACTTCATTAATTGTTTGATTCATGGTTTGCATAACCTGATCTGTAGACAAAACGTCAAAAGTAAATTCAAATTTGGCCTCATCCTCCGAACGTATAATTTCGAATTCCATCGATACTTCATTCTCTTGAGAGCTGGTCTCATCTTCTGAGTCATAGATGTTCTCTTCTTCTTCGGAATACATTAGTGGAACGCTGAATTTTATTTCAAACTTGAATTCAATCTGTAAAGAATATTTTCTTCAAATTATTTATAATGTAGCGTTGAATCGAGTCTTTGTATATATAAAGGTTTGAAAGTATTTATTGTTGACGTCACAGTGAATAGTCGACAATTAATATCAAATTAACAAACTAAACACAGTTAGAGAATATCGTGCAAGAAAGCTAGGCAACTAAATGATGATTTTACAAATATTAAAAATATAAAAATCTATTTTACATATTTCATTGAATAATTATATTAAATTAAATAATAAAATATTTTTTCGCCACATACCCTCCTCCTATAAAGAGCATTGACCCAATGGCAGAAGGAGACTTACATTCTCAGTCTCATCGCTCGAGAACGGATGATAGGACCTGAGATCTCTTCGCGGGTCTATGGTTATTGTGTTCTTTCAATGGGGATGTCTTCTTCCTGGAAGTTTGGCGAGTCATATTCTGGGTTCTCTTCTAGGTGGTCTTCTGGGTTTAAATAAGGTTTCATCCTATAAATGTGAGCAAAATATTTTGTTTTACGACGACCTTTCTGGTTTCCGAATGTTTCAACTTCATAGGTCACATTGGATTTTTTTCCGGATCAGATCAGAAGCCAGATCATCTCTTTATGAACATATCGCTTCTCAGTATTTTTGGCTGAGATCTATATTTATTTATAGATGTAAATTCACCTATCCCCCGATTTACACGGTACTTGTTTTACACGTTTTCGCTTTTACAGGGTTTTCCAAATAAGTTTTTTGTTTTGTTTTTATCGCACTAAACTAAATGCTACTGTGATTGAACACATGCGCTGTGTACACTTCTCACGAGGAATCCCGAGCTTATGTGCTGACTACATATTTTAACCTGTCAATGCATTTTATTTTTATTTCTGTGTACACCTATCCCCCGATTTACACGTTTTTCTCAGGAACGTATCTACCGTGTAAATCGGGGGATAGGTGTATATTTCACATATTTCTGTATAAAAATCGAAAAAATTATCAGCAAATATTCACTTTCTGCTGAATCAATTTTTATAAGATATATATATATATATATATATAAATGGTAATTTAAGCCAACGACCCCATATTGTATATAACTTATAACAAGATTTTAATGTTGTATAGTAGAAACACATCTGTAAATGGTTATATGCATAATTGACATGTGTCATTGCATCATCATATGTAATGTACTGTGTACAAACTGAGGATAAATAAATTAAGATTGAGAGTTGAGCTAAGCAAGAGATAGAAGTCATAATGTCTAAAATCGAGATAGATTTAGAATTCCCACAACAAGGTCTAAAAATGGAAACTGCCACGGCGCTAGTAGAATTTCACCAGACGATCCACGCCCCCTCTCACATCTGGTGAAATGCAAAACCCCCTTTCTCAGAAAAGGTACATAAAGCCCCCGTCCTAGCTAAAATACAGTTAGTTTACCATCTGCGCGAGCCCTTGTCGGTTGTACCTCAGGTCCATCTCATCCATCATGTAGACCAGTAAGAAATCTTCTATCTCTCCATCTTTCGCTCCTAGCTCAACTTTTATCTGTTTACGGAACTTTCTTAGTGCAACTGTGTCTTCGTTTTTTGTGTATGGACATCCCCAAGCTTTCCACTCTGCCTCGACCACGACTGCCTGTACTCTTTGAGAACTTTTAAAGGTCTTACAAGGTGCAGAGAGGTACTGGAAAACTCCCCATCCTGACTGTTCCTCTCGGTCAACACAGTATAACGAGAGTTGACAGGGACTCACATCACAGATATAGTCGACAGAATTCTACAAGAGGTTACCAGACCTCACATCATTACAGTTAGTCGACAGGAATACCAAAACGAAGAATGACACAACGAAGAAGGTAAGCAGCCTGTTCAGATAGAAGCGAGAAAGAGCGAAGATGGAGGAACAAACCAGCCATTCCAACAAAACGACTAAGCAATCTCTTCCCCAAAAAGATATATTTAAGGAACAAACGCCGCCCCAAGGGACCTCCGCAGACCCGCTAACAGATCGCCAACGCAAGGAGCAAGCTGTCTGACCACCTCAACGACACAGTCGAAATTCCCGCAAGTCATGGAAATCGAGGAGAAGAATGACGCAAACCCGGTGAGAAGTTCTCCACCTTCGACCTGACATCGTCGAGACAATGATCAAAGCGACAAGCCGCGATCAACTCTACAGAAGCTACAAGCTTCTACAACAAGGATGTCAAACTCGCGGCCCGCGGGCCTCATGCGGCCCACAACGAATAAATTTGCGGCCCACCATACAATATATTTTAATATTTTTTTTTAATAAATAAAAAAAAAAATAATAAAATTTGTAGCGTAATTTTTAAAAATTGTAATTATTCGTAATTTATTTATTAAAAAAGAACCACTGGTCACCATACATAAGTCGTAAGTTTTGATAATATTATACCTACATACATAACGTATGTACATAGCCATAAGTATTGTGTGCCTTAAAGTTTAAAGAAAATATTCTTTCGTAGTACTAGAATTTTTTTTTTTTAAAGTTACGTTCAATAATTTGTGCAGTTATTCTGTGTCTGGTAAGTTAAAAAATATTAATTAAAAAAAAAATTAAAAACTAGCCGAATGACCCAGGCAATGCCCGGGTTTTACCCGATTAAATATTTTTATTCAAATACTATTTGTTAAAATTATAAATTGGCGCCGTGGATGTCACTCTTGTGAAACGTCCCGCTCCAAACTTTGTGTCTGAGAAGCGATATTTTTATAGAAAGATGATCTGGCTTTTGTTTTCTGCTCGAATGAATGTTTTTCTGTTAGAATTTTGTTCCTGCGTACAAAATAATGAACTGGTTTCACCCGTGGTCTCTGCTTTTTGGAATTTTTCCCGATATAATTTTGTATCTGATAATCAAAGATGATACAGCAATATCGTCATCATCATTTTCTGACTAAAAATATATAGTTTTAATGATTGATTTATATAGTATTAAAAATAGCCTATCGTCTTCCCCGTATTTTTTTACTTATGTATGGAAATTTTGGTTTGAATTAGTGAACTACTGCGAATTTGTATACCGGACATACAAACAAACATACAAACATTCATTTTTATATAGATATATAGAATATAGATATAGAAATATAGATATAGATATATAGAGATATTAATTAAAACGTTTTATTATTTTGTGTTAGCGATTACTATTTTTTTTCAGACCTTTGTATTCAATATGTCTTCATCAAAACCAATTGGCAGTAAAACTAAAAGAAAAATTGCTGACGAACATAGGAATTTTCAAGAAAAGTGGGAATTAGAGTATTTTTGCTCTGAAGTAAAAGATAAAATCATCTGCTTGATATGTAATAATGCTATTAGTGTACCAAAATTATATAACACTAGCGGATGTGTACCCGGCTTCGCCCGGGTTTTATCCGAGTGAAAGTTTGCCTAACGAATATTATATATTATGAAGTATAATAAACAATGCTAAAGATTAGTTTTAATTATTAATCAAGATTGTGTGTGAATATGTGAGAAAGATGTAATATCGTTGTTGTTTTCTTGGCCGACTGTTTTACATATGGTGTTATCTTAAAATTGCTTGTTTTGAATATTTTTTTAGATTGAGTTGAATGAATTGCTGAATTTTTTTTGTATTTATATATAAATAAAATTAACTCTGTTGAATTTTTTTTGTATTTTATCGATAACAGCAAAGTTATGTATTTTAAAGTTAGGAAAAATATTTTGATGTTAAGCAAAACCTGCTCCATCTCGTTTTACATAAATGTTGAAAATTTGGTCGAAATTGATGCATTGTAACGAAAGTTTTTAGCGAACACCACTTATGAAATTTGCATTTTATTAATATATATTATAATATAAATGAGTTTTAAAAATTGTTAAAAAAAAAATGCATCGGCCGGGAATCGAACCCTGGCCGCCCGCGTGGCAGGCGAGCATTCTACCACTGAACCACCGATGCTTTAAAAAAATCAAATTCATTTATCGTCGCGACCAGTGCTGCGCCCTAGCGGTAAAAGACTGGAACTAACGCTTTTTGGTTTTTTATTTAAAAAAAAAGCACATTAACTTTTTTAGTTTTTTGAATAGCCTATATGTTAAACGAAATCTTCAGCTACCTACATGCGAAATTCCATAATGATTGAGTCAGTAGATTTTGCGTGATGCGATAACAAACATCGATTTCGCATTTCATTTTTATATATATAATAAGGATAAATGAGTTTTAAAAATTGTTAAAAAAAAATGCATCGGCCGGGAATCGAACCCTGGCCGCCCGCGTGGCAGGCGAGCATTCTACCACTGAACCACCGATGCTTTAAAAAAATCAAATTCATTTATCGTCGCGACCCGTGCTGCGCCCTAGCGGTAAAAGACTGGAATTAACGCTTTTTGGTTTTTTATTTAAAAAAAAAAGCACATTAACTTTTTTAGTTTTTTGAATAGCCTATATGTTAAACGAAATCTTCAGCTACCTACATGCGAAATTCCATAATGATTGAGTCAGTAGATTTTGCGTGATGCGATAACAAACATCGATTTCGCATTTCATTTTTATATATATTAGGATAAGGAAGGAAGGAAGGATTAAACGTCATTATGAACAATATAAATCAAAAAATGATACCTACGAAGGTTTAATGAGACAAGAAAAGTTAAAAGAGTTCAAGTTGGGAATGAAAAAACAACAGTTTATGTTTACTAAAGTATCACAAGAGAGTGAGGCGGCGGTGCATGCAAGCTACGTTTTATCGGAGATAATAGCTAAACACTCAAAACCTTTTACTGAAGGTGATTCCATCAAGGAATGTTTAATTAAAGCTGCAGAAATTGTTTGTCCTGGAAGTGTGAAGACGTTTCAAGCAATATCTTTGTCTCGAAATACCGTTGTGAAAATAGTTACTGATATGGCCAGAAATTTAAATGATCAGATAAAAGAAAAATCATCTTGTTTCGAAGAATTTTCCATTGCCTGTGATGAAAGTACGGACATTGGGGGCGTAGCTCAGTTAGCTGTTTTTTTTCGAGCTTGCGACACGGATTTCAACATTTTTGAGGAATTATTGGAACTAGTACCAATGCATGGCACTACTACAGGAGAAGATATATTTAATTGCGTTTATGATCTTCTGCAAAAATACAATTTACCTCAATCAAAATTGACTTCTGTAGCTACAGATGGAGCTCCTTCAATGACTGGAAAAACCAACGGTTTCATAGCATTACTGCGAAAAAAACGAAGTGAAATTTCTGATGGTTCCAATATTCATCATACGCATTGCATTATACATCAGGAAGTATTATGTACGAAGGTAATAAAAGTGGAAAATGTGTTGACACCTATCAAAAAATTCATCAATTTCATAAGATCTCGAGGTTTAAATCAGCGACAGTTCTCTCTGTTCTTAACTGAATTAGAAAGCGAATATTCAGGTTTATCATACTATACCGAGGTACGTTGGCTATCATGCTCCAAGGTTCTTAAACAATTTTGGGACTTGAAAGAAGAAATATGTCAGTTTTTAATAACCAAGAATCAAGACATCACTTTGTTTTCTGATCAAGTATGGTTGCAAGAATTTTCCTTCATGGTTGACATAACAAAACACTTGTTGGATTTAAATTTGAAACTGCAAGGAGAGGATCAGATCATTACCAACATGTGTGATCAAGTTAATGCATTCAAATGTAAGCTAGTTCTTTAGGAAAAGCAGTTGAAAAACGAAGATTTAATGCACTTTCCGACCTGAAACATGTACAAATCAAGTTTAGGTGAAACTGCATCGTATCAAAAATATGCGGGAAAATATTTGGTCTTAGAAATGAATTTGAAACAAGGTTTTCTGATTTCAAATCTTTGGAAGGCAAGTTTACTTTGTTTTCTTCGATTTTCTCGATAAATATAAAATCAGTACCTAATCATATGCAAATGGAGGTACTAGATATCCAGTGCGATTCAGATTTAAAGGCAAAATTCATTGAAGTTGGCGTTTCTGAATTTTACAAATATTTGCCAGCCAGATTTGAAAACCCTCGAAAATTAGCATATGAATTATGTCCATGTTTGGAAGTACTTATCGGTGCGAGCAGTTATTTTCAATTATGAAAGGAAATAAGACTCCAATCAGATCGAGAATTACTGACGTTCACCTTGGGTCAGTTTTAAAATTAATCACTGCGAACAAGATTTCCCCCGAAGTAGGAAAGATGGATTTGTTTTCTTCGATTTTCTCGATAAATATAGAATCAGTACCTAATCATATGCAAATGGAGGTAATAGATATCCAGTGCGATTCAGATTTAAAGGCAAAATTCATTGAAGTTGGCGTTTCTGAATTTTACAAATATTTGTCAGCCAGATTTGAAAACACTCGAAAATTAGCATATGAAATTATGTCCATTTTTGGAAGTACTTATCGGTGCGAGCAGTTATTTTCACTTATGAAATGAAATAAGTCTCCAATCAGATCGAGAATTAATGACTTTCACCTTGGGTCAGTTTTAAAATTAATCACTGCGAACAAGATTTCCCCCGAAGTAGGAAAGATGGTAGCAGAAAAGAGATGCCAAATATAAGGGAGAAACTATTAACTTTACTTTCTTTTTTCTTATTAGTATTTAAAAAAAACCTACATAAATGTTAATATAAAAATTTAATTACTTGTTTTCTTTTTTTGCGGCCCACATAATCTTATTACTTTTTTATTTGGCCCGTGTTAGGATTTGAGTTTGACATGCTTGTTCTACAAGCTCTACATGGAGCGCCTTCCACGTTAGAAGGACGACAAACAAAGATCAAGTCTCCTGACTGAACTATCTTCAAAACTGTAAGTTTTAAAATCTTACATAACTTTATCCTCAAGTTCACAACTTGATTCCCCATAATTTTTGTATTTATATTTTCACTTTAAGCATTTTAAAATCAATTTTTACCTTTTTATATCATTTTTATTCAATTTTTAAAACTTTCACACTCTCATTTATCAAATTTACTTTAATTTTTAATCAGATTATAAATTTCAAGTTATTACTCTCAATATTACTTTAAAAAAAATTTCGCCCATCACGCATTTTTACCAATTTACTAATTTTACATACCTTTCCAAAATTTACCTAACATTATTATTATTCATCATAATTCTAAACATATTTTTGTTTTTCTTATTAGTTACCTTCATACCAAAAAATGCCCATTTCTTAATCAATTTCTTAAAATTTTGAAAATATTATTGTCATATTCACCATTTTATGTAAACGTCCCAATTCAAAATATTATTGTCACTATCACGACATTGCCCTTTTACAAGGATAATTTTCGCACTACCATAATCAACGATATATTCAAATTTTAATAAACATAGATGAAACGCATTTTTTTTTAAATTGCAAAAATCGAAAGATACAATATCTTCAAAATTACAACTAAAAAATAACTGTCCTTCCCCAAAACAAGTTAAAAATCCAACATAGTCACACTCCCTCGTCTTCTCCTTTTACATGCATGTTGGTCATCAACACATTTCTTTCAACAAACCTTACAACACCCTCACACATCACTCTCTCCAATTGGCAACAATTAATAGCGCGCGACTTAGCAACAAATCAATTTCGAGCCACACAAGCTCCATAACGTCGCCCCACAAAACACTCAAAAATTCACATTAAGTGTGCCACATCCACTAACAGTAAAAAATTCGCGATGTGTTTCATACAACCACCACCCATGACTTTAGTAAATTTGTTATTCATGGTGAAACAGGTTAGATTTTGTGCCAGACAACGACTTCACGAGACACCATTTTATTCACATTCTTCACTTCGTGTCACAGTGCCACACCACAAAACTTTTTCACTTTTCAGGCCAAAGACGCCTTCATGCCTGTAACATAGCTCACCCCAAAGCGTGTCCACGTCGAAAGTCGCACTTTAACCACACATCTAAACCTGACATCACCGAATAACATTTTTACTAAGTCTAAACAACTTCGAAAACACAACCACTTACAAACATCGAGAAAACTATATTTTCAAATAGGCAA